>CAUYQV010164778.1:0-58442 GCA_963574575.1 Galagoides demidoff
CCCCCCCCCCCCCCCCCCCCCGCGCGCCCCCCGGCCCGCGGGGGGGGGGGGGCGGGGGGCGCGCGGCCGCGCGGCCGGGGGTCAATGTCGTTCAACTAATTTCTCTGCGAACACAAGATGGCAGCCTTAAATAAATGCAACCCTGCGCAGCTTTTAATCTTACACATCATTAAATTCCTAATTTACACATTATGTTTTCGTGGGCCAACCCATAACTCATTAGTGTTGAACTCACGAGGTATAAAGACCAACGCACGACGGGCGCCGAGGCGCCATCACCTGCCTGGGTTAACAGTTCCTGCCGCCGGGGCAAGGAGGAAGGCGGTAGAGGGGCACGAGGTGTTGGCTCGGCTGAGGCCGCGGCCGGGACTAGTCCCGAGTGCCAGGCCCCGCGCCGCTCCCAGCGCTGCCTCCGGGAAAGTCCCGGGCCGGGTCCCTCTTCCCCCCACACACACTCCCCGCTCTTGCGGCGCACGACGACGGACACACACACACACCCGGGTGGCCATGCGAGGCTACGAGCCGCGCAGGCCGCCTTGGCAGACATCTTCCTGTGGGAGGATTTCAAACGAGCCGTGAAAGCCAGAAACTATACGGGTTACAAACTCTGGAATCCCTGGCCGGCCCCGGCCTCCTTCCCCATCTCCGGCCGGCCCCCTCCGCCCGGTCCCAGGCTTGGAGCCCACCAAAGGGCAGGGCGCATACCCGGACGGCGCAGAGACACTGGGGGCGCAGGGACTAACCTGAATTCCCATCTACCTTGCTACCTAGAAACCTACGGCCAAGTGCTGAGCAACTGAAATTAGCTTGGTGGCCTAGGGCAACCCTAAGTGCACCGGCTTTAGGGTGCGTCCTGGAGAGGGATCCGGGGAGGGTCTCGTAGGCCACCGGCAGGTAAGGCTGGCACTGAGCCCTCACAACTCTGCTCTCCAGGGAAAAGGACGGTAGGGTCACCGAGGTGCAGCTGTCAGCCCCAAGCCCGGCCAGGGCGCGCCCTAAGGAAGAGGGAAGCTGCTGCCTTAATGGGCTGGAGGCTAAGGGAAGTGCTTGGCTTGCAGGGGGAAGGCCCCAGGCGGCATCACCGAGGACAGCTGTCCAGGCCCTGAAGGTGCTCCGCGCCCTCTCAGCCAAAACCCTGCTCTGCGCCGCCGGCGGAGTGGGAGGGAGGAGGCCGGGCGAGCGCCCCGCCCTCGCCGCCCGCGGTCACAGGGGCAATTACACTCCTCGCTGCAGACGGTTACCAGTTCGCCCGCGCATCCCTCTCCCGGCTCCCCCCTTTTCTTTCCTCTCCTCTTGCGCGGAACTGCTGGCTCCATCTTAGCGAAGGCTCCAGGAAAACGCGGCTGAGGCCAACCGCCTCTGGGGACCTCCCGAGGCACCTCGCACCCCCTTCGGACCCCCTAAGTCTCCAGGGAAAGCCCACCGCATCCTGCAGCGCGACCCACAAGCACCACAGTCCAGGAAGCGATTTTCAAAAGGGCGGCAGGACCCTTCTCAACGCACTGCTAGAGCCCCGCAGCCGCGCTTCACACCACAACCTTGCCCTCAGCCAGCACAGCTCCCCCACCGCCCCAAATCCCAGAGGCGCCTATTTTCCCGGTCTCTCCCGCGTCCTGTCGGCATGCTGTGCCATTCCCAACTCGACACCTAGACCTCCAGCCTGAAACACCCGAGGCCTTCACACAGCCAGCCGTGCTCTGCTGCAAGGAATAGCCCCCCCTCCCGCCCCCTCTGGTTTATACTATTCTGGAAGGTGTCTTTGAAGCTGTGAATGAAAACTCAGGCTTTGGATTTAGGGCTTCATTTTCAACTAGCTGCGTAATACGAGACAATTTTCTTAACCTTGGTTTCTTTATCTGCAAAATGGGAGAAATGACATCCATATCTGTGTGTCTGTGAGATTCAAAGAAGATACATATATATGTAAAATTCTTGGTCCAAAGTCCTGGTGGTTAGCATTATTATTACCATATGTCCAGAATTGTGGCGAAATTAAAAGTGGAGTGGCTTTTTTCCAACCAAGGATGACCCCCCCCCCGGATCCTGGGACACCTCTCACAAATTGAGGGGCACCCAAGACAGCTAGGCCTGAAGAGAAGACAGACGAAGTGAAAGAGACAGCCAACGGAGCGAATCACTCAGTCTTCTGCCTTTGCAAATGAATGGCGCTCTGTCTAAGGCTTCCACCATTCCTAAAGACAGGTCTGCAAAGCCTAAGGCTTAAACCCGGCGCTGCGGGAAATTTAGCCTAAGGCAGCGCCTCCTAAGGGGTGGGAATGTCTCCTCCCAGGAAGGAAGGGGAACAGGGTAAGAAAAGGGAGTTGCCTTTAGAAAGAGGAATCAGAGTGAGGAAACCTTCAGGGCCGCTAGTGGAACACTAACAAAAAGAAATCGGACGCAGAAGAAGCCTCCCCAGAAATTGGGCCACCGTGGGAGCTGTGTGAGACAGACTTCCCATCTGGGAAGAGCTGCCTACGGGTAATTGGGTTTGCTCGAGTTGCCTCTATAATTAATAAGTGATTTGACTTGGAGATTGGAAATAGTCATTGAAAGGAAGCCGCGGGCGTAGGGGTGTGAGGCCCGGGAGCCTCCTTCCAAGATCCAATGACCGCATGGGGGGACAGTTTAAGGAACACGACGAATGTGATAATATTGGCAACTAACCTTCTAGTGTTTGAGTAATTCGTTGCTTAGCTACTTTGGATAGGCCATTATTTTATAAACTGGAAACATTTGCAAGTGGTGATATTTTGCTCTTGCCTGACGCAGGGGCTGCAAACCTACCCCGGCTCTGCTGAACTCTTCGAAATTTATATGCATAAATTGTTCCTAATGAGACCATCTGTTTTTTATAGCCCCTCTGGAAGCAGGAGGAACCCGAAGACTGCTCTGTCTTGCAGAAATCTGTGGCCAGGCAGGCCTGGGAAATAAATAGGGGAGATTAGAACGGTGCGTGATTTAGCAATACTGCAGAACAGCGGGTTCAGTGGTCGAGATGTGTAGGTTGGCTTCCCAGGGCTGCGGGTCATTTAGGGTGACTCTAGGCTGCCTGGGGCATTGGGATTCTAATCAGTCCCAAGGTCTGTGCGAGAGTTTCACAGCACACACGAACCTCCTTTTTCCATGTCTGGGACATTGCCAATCACCACGCAAAACCACGAGGCTGCCGCCGTTCGGCGAACCCAGGACGTACACTCAGCTGTGGGTGGCCCCCCAACATCAACAAGTACTCAAGCCCTCTCCCTGCGGAGGTGAAGGGAGCCAGACCTGGGCCACAGAGGCTGAGAAGGAACTTCACTCCATCTCACCCCCGAGTCCAAGCGCAGCGCTCACTGTGGGCCTGTCCCAAAGGCCGAGCTGCTCTGAGCGCGTCTGGCAGGCCTAGCGGCCCGGCCTAAGCCTGCACCGAGGGTGGCAGGGCAAACACTTTTCATATTACCAGTGGCTGTTAATTGGGGCAGTGCAAAAGACGCTGCGCCTACGCCTTTGCGGCGGGAGTTGGGGGGGTCAGGAGTAGGCAGTAGGGGCTGCTTAATAATAGAGGGGCTGCCCTGGGGAGCCTCAGATATCGGTAACCCCCATGATTAATTCATAACTCTCCACTGCGCCTGGCACCGTCTCGGGTCTTTAATCGGTTCTGAATGTCAGCGAGGCTTCCCCGACAGCCTGAGCGCTGCCTTTTGAATGTGTTGAAAGTCGTTGCGCGCACACCAGGAGACAAAGTTGCCATCTGCTCCGGGGACCACGGCAACTGGGCGCTGGGAGGGGCCTTCCTCCCGCGACTCTCGCGGCCCTGGGCGGCCTCCTCTTCCCTGCCTGCCCCAATCCTGCCCCAAAGCCAACACTGTCCACCGCAGCATCCCCGCCGCCCCCCTTCCCCAGCCCCGGGCGCTTGCATGGTGGAAACTACGGCTTGCTGCGAAACAGCGCTGTGCCTGGGCGCGTAGGGAGCCTAGCGGTCACCCAGACCGAAGCCCATGCTAATAAGATTATAAGTCCGGGTTGTTTGTGTGCGCGGACATGGGGGGGGGGCAGATAAAGTGTGGAGACGGGGGATGACTTAGAAGGGGGAGGGGGAAAGCCCCAAGAGAACAAAGCTTCTGGCCCTCAGCCTCCAAAGAGTCACAGAAGTGACCGCCACTGGCTCGTGCACAGGCGGAAGCGGGGGAGGGAGGAGGGAAACCAGGCCTAAAACGACTTGTGGGTTTGGAGAACTCAGAGAGGGCATGGGAGAGAGGTTGCTCAACTCAAGTAGCTAAATATTTGGCCCTTTGGCTATTTTTTTAAGGAAATGGGTCTCAGAAAGGTGGGAGGTGGGCACCTCGGCTCAGAGAGATAAGCAAGATCCCCTCTGATTTCTGGGAGAAACACTGTCCTCCCCCCGCCCCGTCCCAGCCTACAGAGTGTGCATGGACCGACATCACTTCTTGGGCAAGGGGGGAGGACGGACTGCGGAGGTGTGACCACAGTCCGGAGGGCGGATTGCAGCCCGGAGCCGGCCCAGGGGTCTCGCTGCAGCCGGCCTGCGCTTCCGCACTCCCGGGATCCGTGCGTCGCCTCTCGCGGCAGCGACTGCCTCCAGACTGTAATTCCACACTCCCGCGAGCGCTGGGGCTGCGGAATCGTTTGAAGGAGTTGGAACTACATCAGATGAGCACGCCGGGAGGTGAGATCGGGTAGGAAATAGCGAAACTTTGAGATGTGTGCCGTCCCCCTACACACACACACACAATATTTACCCTCCCCCTTCCCAGCCGCCACCTCCCCCACTCTCGATTCTTCAAGGTTTGCAGCCCAGTCCTGTCAGATGGTTTTGTTTCTGTGCTGCTGCTTTTTTTCAGACATGAAAATTGGACACGTGGAGAATTAGCCCGGCTGGAGAAGCGCTGAGTGCAGACTCAAACAATGGTTTCCAGCACCAACGCAGAGGCAGCACCTTCCCCACCCCCACCCTCTAATGGCAGCTGCCTCTGTATACCGCAGGCACACCCCTTCATGCCCTCCTCCTCCCCCAGAGCCTGGGAGAGGACCAGCATGGGCTGCCCTTTAGTAGCTCCTTACCAGGACACAAACCCCAGGTGGTTCTGGACTGCTGGGGTCTCTTGGGACTTAAAAGGAAAGGGCTTGCTCTTTTTCCCTGGGAAAGTCCTATCTCAAAGACACTACCTCAAATATTCGTGTTTAAACACCCAACCAGCTTCCAGGCTCTCTGTCTTCAGCAAGTCTATCCTTCCTAGGCTGTACTTTCCTAAACTGCCTGTCCTCCCTCCTCCAATCTGAAAAGCCTTCTCCAGGTGTTGGGGCCTCTTCAGAGCAGCTTCCTTTAAGGACTGTCTTCTCAGGAGGCCCCATCCCTGATGGCAGCCCCAACCCACCCCGGCCTTTCAGAGGCCCCCTAGACTGTGATGCACTGGCAGCAGCCACAGCTCCCCCAGGCAGTTCCTCTTGCCCTGAGCGGCCTCTGCACCTCACTGGAGTACACACACCTCACAGATGCTCCCTCACCTCCCAGAGCTGGTTTCCTCTTACAGGCTCCCCTTTGAGCTGCTGGGCTGTAGCAATGCCTGTGGCTCCCTGTGCAGCTCTGGGTCTCCCTGCTGTGCTGCGAGCTGTGAATCTGCCTTCTCTTCCCTTCCTACAAAGATCAAGCCACCTCCTCTTGAATGGCCACAGTTCAATTCTGGCCTGCAGAGCTTGTGCACTGCAACTTGAATATGGGAATAGGGCAGGCATCCATGCAAGGTAGAAGTCACACTCGAGCCAAGGGGCAGGGAACAGAAGTGTGGGATTCAGGAAGGGAAACACTGCATACTAACTAACCCCAGAAAGCAGCTCCAGATTTGCAGCCAGAGACTCAAGAGAGGGAGAGAGAAAGCCAGAAAAAAAGCTGCCAGGCCTCACTCCTGCAGTATAGGCTTTTCTCCCCCAGGGGCTGCCCTGGGTAGGAGAGGCCCAGGGTGTTGGCACTGTGGGGCATTGGCATTTTGTCCTGGAAAGTTCCTACAGCCTGTGCTCCTTTAGGAAAGAAGCAAGCTAAGGGCTGAGGTATGGGATTCAGTGACCACAGGAGATCAAATCAGGTGCATCCCCTTCAAAGAGGACCCCTGGAGCGGCCTTTCTGCCACCCCAACCCCAGAGAGGCCACTGGGCTCTTCAAGCAGCAGGGAGAGAAATGAAAGGAAATGCCATTAAATTTGCTTCCTTTAAAGAGTGCGACCCACAGTTTTCTCTGAACTGTACCTAAAAAGTCAGGAGAGAGAACTCGTTAACATTTGTTTGACTTAACATTGCCAGCTTCAAGTCAACCATAGGCCCCCAGAAGGTTTTGTAAAATATTTAATCTAGCTCAGACAATTTCCTGCAGTCTCCAACCAGACCACCCCACTTACTGAGCCACTGCCAAAAACCAGGCATGGCCACAGGCTGCTAACCAGAGGCCTTCCAGTGCCTGGCTGGCCTGTGACCTCTCTGGGAACCAGGTAAGACCCTTCACAGAATACAGCACTACCGAGACCTGGGTAACCATGGAGGTCCAAACCTATGAGGAAGAAGCCCATGAAATGGAGTTAAACATGCTTTTCCCCCACTAAACTGATTGCTGTTTCTGTGACCTGTGTGGCTCTGGCCCTCTCTGAACCCTGTAGAATGATGGGTAAGAGGCTATCTCATCCTCCTCCAGGTGCTATGCATTTTAAAGAGTGGGCACTATGGGAGGGGCTGACCTTTGTGTGTCCCCCAACACCCTCCACCTCCACCCCATTGACTATTCTTCGATATAATCCCACTAGAGAGCACAGCAAGCAGGAGGGGGGATCCTTCAACTTCACTGAACCTCAACTGAGCCCTTCCAAACGTGAGGCTGATGGGGAGAACTGCTCTGCCCAGTTTCCATTCCCGCCTCCAGAATAACGAGCCGAAAACATGTGTACTGTAAATAAAGCTTGTCTAAATAAAGCACTTGGGTAAAGGCTGCCGAGAAAACACTCCGCATCGCTCTGTGCTCAGTGTGAGTCAGCTTCCCAGCCCCCAGGGAACAATGGAGATCTTGCCAAGGGTCCCTTCTGTCAAACCATGACGGCCCCCAGGCCTGCTCGGGTGGAGAGGGTGCCGCCACACTGGGACCTTAAGCCCAGAGGATCCAGTGGGGGAGAGGCGCGACTGGGGTTGGGGTCCAGCCCCCGGATTAGCACTGCCAGGAATCCCTCTGCCCGCAGCTGCCGTGGAGGGGGTGAGGGTTAAACAAACATCGGCAGAGCAGCGAGCCTGCCCGGTTGTAGCCGCGCGGAGGGAAGGGTGTGCACACTACCGAGCCTCGCGACGGGAAGATGCCTCCTCCCCCACGCCAGGCCAGCGCCCACGCCAGCGCCCACTCGGCAAGCCGCCTCTCCTCCTGCTCAGTGGAAATGAGCATAGCAGCTACTAAAAACACCCCATTCCTTCTACTGTCCCTCTAGGTCCATACACATACACTAGTCCCACACACATGGGTACCAGAGACTCGAGGAGGTCTGGCCTTCAGCTCGTGCAATCTGGGAGCCAAGGCCAAGGAAACGGCACCCCGTTAGTAGAGGGCAGTGTTGGGACTCATGGCGGCCTCTGCACTGTGTCTTCTATCACGACCTCTGGGCTTCCTTGTGGAACTGCATTCCCCAGGGCAAAGGCCTTCCGGAAACCTACAGCTTGGTCTCCACTGGTGCCACGGCCTCTGCTCTGATGTGGGCCAGTGGCTTCCCCGCGCCCGGTAACCTCGAAGGTCAGAGATCCACCCCGCAGGCCCGTGTTTTCCAGAGCCATGCAGCCAGCCCTTCCTCCCAACCTCTCTAGCCAAGGCCGCCCCGGCCGCCCAGACTCCTCGGGCTCAACCAGCCGGTTAACGCGGGGATCCAAAGCACCCACGCCTTATGCACTCGCACCCCGCAGGACCCGGGCCCGCGCTCCATCAGCCTGGAATTGCTAAATCGTCACTGGGCAGGGCTGGGGGGGTGAGGCTTTGGGAACCGAGTTTGAGCTGGAGAAGACGAGGAAAACAAGTGAAACGGGAGGGGCGGGTGGCGTGACGGCTCATAAATCACCCAGCCCCACCCTCGGGCCTCTGCGCAGAGGAGCCCTAGCCCTGCCGGGGAGAGAAGGGTCACTCGGCCACTCCTGGCCGACCTCTGAGCTCTCTTCGGAGCCAGAGCCCCACCCTTGGGCTCAGGCCGCGCTAGAACTAGCTCCTGGCCCAGATCGTAAACCACCCGCCGGATTCGGCGGAAAGCCGCCCTTGGACTCAGCGCGCATCCGCCCAAGGGGAAGTTTATTTATAGCTTGTAAACGTAAAGGAAACCAGACCGCGCTAGCTCGACGCGCTCGGGCTCCTTCGTCCCTCACCTGCCCACCAGGAGGGCGCAACGCAAGACTGGCTAGGGGAGGCTTCTGTCCCTCCACCGCCCTCCCACCCCCGCTCCGCTCCCAGGGGAGAACAGGACCCTAAGAGGCTAGCGATCCTTAAATTCCTCTCGGGCGCCTATCCAGTACCGTGAAAGCCAGGGAAAGGCGGAGGACAGGGCCAGGGCACCGGCGTGGTTAGGGTGGGGGCGGCCGAGCTGGCCCACTTGGCACGCAAGGGCGGGCAGGCAGAGCAGCGCAGCACGGGATTCCACTGCTCCCGCTCCGGGCCAGGGGAAATCCTGGAGTGCCAGAAAGCCAGGGGAGGGGGCGCTCCAGGAGCCTCTCCTTGGAAGGCGGGATGCTTTCCCGTTCCTCCTGCGCACGTGTCCTCAGCAGAGCCGGCAAGCGCTGCGCGCCTGGGGCTGCAATCCTCGGGTGACGGCGGCTGAAAGCACGCCCTCTCCACCCCCCCTCCTCCGCCGTCACCGCCTCTCCTGAGGAGCTCCAGTCTCCAGGGTGCGCTCGGGGCAGGCCTGCGGAGCCGAAGAAACGAAAAAGTGCCAGGGAGGAGATTAGGAAGAGAAGACATTAAAAAAGCCTTGCCCTGAATAGACAAGCAGCCAAGCAGAAAAAAACGCCTGCGAGTCCGCCCCCCCCCCACCGCCCGCACCCCGGTCCCGACGGCCGCTCCCAGTCCCAACAGAGTGCACCCACCCCAGACCTAGGCGAATTCCTGTGTGTGTGTGTGTGTGTGTGTGTGTGTGTGTGTGCGCGCGCGCGCGCGCGCGTGAGCGCGCTCGAGCGCCTGGAGGGCAGTTGCGAAACGGGCTCTTGGCTGCAGCGCGGCATAATGGAGGTAGCTGGAACAATGCGCGCTTTGTGCGCGCGGAGAGTTGTTTTCCACCCTCCTTGCCCCCCTCGCTCAGGCCGTATGGCACTTTAATCCCTGCCACGGCTCGGCACAAATGCACTTGTGTCCTGCGGGGCACCAGGGGCCGTACAACTGGAGCTGCCCCACCCCCACCCCTGTGGACCCCACTGCCGGCTGCCCTATCTTCCTGCGCAGCCCCCGCCACCACTTCAATTCCCGGCGTGGGCCGGCGAGCTGGCTTGGAAGCTGACGAGCCCGCCGGCCACTTTTATTTTCCGTGAAAATGGTCCCTCCTCCCCCTTCGCGAGAACACATACACACACACACAGCCGGGCAGACCGCAGGCCCCACACTCGCAGCCCTCCCTCGCCTTGGCCCGCCCGCCCCCGCCCGGCGCTCTGGACTCCTGCGAACAATAGTAAATGTCAACAGATTCCGCGCGGCGAGTGTCTGACTCGGCCGAGATAAGGGTACCCGGTTGGCCCGGCGCTCTGCGCCGCTGCGGGGGGAGCCCACCCTGACCCTGGCTGGAAAGAACCGGCTGTGACGAAACCCGTGCCAGGGGCGGGGGACAGGAGGGGAGGACACCGGTCCCAGACCGGTGGGGAAGCCTCGCCTGGAGACCAGGCCCCGCCCCGCCCCCACCCCGCTTAACACCAGGCTAATGGGGGGGGGGGGGGCGATGGGCCCTGTGAAAGCCAGTAGGTCGAAGTGGTTGTCGGGCCTACTTTCAGCCCACGACTCCACTCCCCAGCGGACGCGGGCAAAACACTGATCCGGAAGAGGACTCAGGCAGTTTTCGACCTACTGGACGCCGGCACCTGAAAGACTCAAAGAATTCCAGTCCTTCTCTCCCGAAACTCATTAAAATAATTTTTTAAGCGCGCGCACACACTCGCAGGTCCTCCTCCTCGGTCGTCCACAACCCACCACCCAACCGAGTTAAAATTCGCAAATTGATTCCCACGCGTTGGTATTAATGGGTTGTTCCTCTTAAATTGTTGCCAACTTTGCTAATGGATTATTATTTAAATGATTTCTTTTTTATAAAGTACGTGTTGTTTTATAGATGCGTATTTACTTAAAGAAATCAACTGCATCTATTAACATATTAAAGAGAGAATAAAGCATCGGGGCTGGTGTAATGTACTGTTCAGCCTTACTTTGGGTGCTCTCGAAGATAGGAAAATCTTATTTGTTTAATAATAAGTCACTCATGAATATGCAAATGACATCGGCGCAGTACCTCACTTCTGTCACTATTAATGAGTTGCAAATTAATGTGACAACAAAAGGAAAATCTATTTAGTGGAGGAACTCGGGTTCCTACCTGGGGAGATCACAAGCAGGCCTGAAACTTGGGTCTCCAGGAAGGAAAGGACTGAGGATGGACACCTCTTCTCACCCAGCCTTTTCCTGGTGTCTCCACTATTGTTTGGTCTCAGGGACCTGCTTTGTTCATAGCCCCTTAAAATTCCTGCTCCAGGCCAGAGGAAGAAAGGCTGCTGTAGGGTAATTAGGGCCAAGAATGATTAATGGAAATTAAGGCCACGATTTGAAGTAAAGCAGTTGGCCAAGCAGATTTTTTGAGGGGTCTCCTCCCCCGCCCCAGCTTATTAAAGATTCCCCAAAGCCATTTTGACCTCTGTTGCTTTGGACAGGGTTAGGACCCTAAATATCAAATTAGGCCTCACAGGAGTGGATCACAGGTATTAAGACAGCACCCTATGTACTTGCATTTTATGAGGTGACTTTGCTGATGGGAGATTTAAGAGCAGATCAGCTCATTTTCCTGCTAACTTAACTTCCCAGAGGTTATGGACTGAAGTCTGGTTGTCTTCCATTTGAGCCCTCCTTCTTTTCTGGCCTACACATCAGAGTCTGTTTTTATTTCATCGATGGATGATAAAGAGAGTGTTTCTAATTCAGTTAAGTTTGGAAGCATCGCTGAATAAAAACAAATGTTGAGCTGCCCAGAGTTGTGGGCTAATAGTTCAGGTGCCTGAGTAGTATTTCAAGAAGTTGTTTGGACTCGGCGCCTGTAGCTCAAGTGGCTAAGGCGCCAGCCACATAGACCAGAGCTGGCGGGTTCAAATCCAGCCTGGGCCTGCCAAACAATGATGGCTGCAACCAAAAAATGGCTGGGCATTGTGGAGGGCACCTGTGGTCCCAGCTACTTGGGAGACTGAGGCAAGAGAATTGCTTGAGCCCAGGAGTTGGAGGTTGCTGTGAACTGTGATGCCACAGCACTCTACCCAGGGTGACAGCTTGAGGCTCTGTCTAAAAAAAAGAAGAAGCTGTTTGACTAGGGAACCTTCTGGGGAGATACAAATATTCTATATCTAACCAGGTTAATGGTTACATAGTTTCATGTATATGTAAAAATTCATCAGGCTGAACAGTTAAGATTTGTGCACTTTATATCTAAGTCATATTTTGTTTTGGTTATCTGTTATTATGTAAAGCCACCCAAAAGCTTAGTGGTATAAAACAACAATCATAATTTGTTTAGCTCAAGAATATGCAATCTGGGCAGGGCTTCCCAGAACAACTCACCTCTACTCCACTCTGTGTCACCTGAAGAAGCTCAACTGGGACTCTACTTTCAAGGTGGCTCACATACATGATTGGCAACTTGTTGCTGGCTCCATGTGGGCCTCACCACCCGATGGGTTGAGCTTCCTTACAGCATGGTGGCTGAGTGCCAAGAGTGAGCATCCCAAAAGAGAAGAAATAGAAGCTGCCAGTTAATTAAGGCCTGGCCCCAGAGGCAGATTTTCGGGGAGTCTCCCTAACTGGCTTAAAGATTCCACAAAGGTTTTTTGGCCTCTGTGGCTTTGGACAGGGCTTAGGACTATAAATACCAAATTAGACTTCACAGGCATGATCATAGGTATTGACAGCACCCTATACATGCTATGGTAGTGAGATCTGCCATATTGTATTAGGCAAGCTGTCACAGAGCCCAGACTCAAAGGGAAGACGTAGACCCTTCCCTCCTACCTCTCAATGGGAAGAATGTCAGAGAATTTGGGAGCTATTGTTTTAAAACTGGTACAGATTTCATTTTAAAAGAAAATAGACAGGTGGGCGTGGTGGCTGACACCTGTCATCCCAGTAGTTTGGGAGGCCAAGGCAGAAGGATCACTTTGAGGCCAATCTGAGCAACATAGAAATACCCTGTCTCTATAAAAAGAAACAATTAAAATTAGCCAGGCATGGCACTTCTATAGTTCTAGCTACTCATGAGGCTGAGGCAGGAGGATCGCTTGATCCCAGGAGTTTGAGGTTGCTCTGAACCATAATAACACCACTGCACTCTAGCCTGGTCAATTGAATGAGACCCTGTCTCAAAAAAGAAAAAGAAAAGATGTGACTTTATTTTTGGCTTCATATGCCAGCCCATTTTGACTTTCTTCTACATCTCTTTCCTCCCAACCATCAATGGGAGTTAGTTCCTATCCCAGTAATTGTGTGCAGGTATGTATAGAAAAGTCTCTTTAGGCAGCACCTGTGGCTCAGTGAGTAGAGTGCTGCCCCCCATATACAGAGGGTGGTGGGTTTGAACCTGGCCCCAGCCAATTAAAACAGCAATGACAACTGCAGCAACAACAACAACAACAAAGCCAGGTGTTGGGGCAGGCTCCTGTGGTCCCAAGCCAAGCTACTCAGGAGGCTGAGGGGGGAGAATCACTTAAGCCCAAGAGTTGGAGGTTGCTATGAGCTGTGATGCCACAGAACTCTACTGAGGGCAACGAAGTGAGACTGTCTCAAAAAAAAAAAAAAAGACCCTTTAAATTTAGGTTTTTAGTTACCATGAATTTATTAAAGTTCCAGATTTTAAAATTTAGACTTTCGTAAGTCTTCACTTCAGTTTACTGACCTTGTCATCTTCATTTTATTTATTTATTTATTTATTCTGAAGACAGTCTAAATCTTGCTCCAGGCCAGAGTGCCCTGGAGGCATAGCTCATAGCAACTTCAAACTCCTGTGTTCAAGCTCCTTTTGCCTCAGCCTCCTGAGTAACTAGAACTACAGGCATGTGCCACCATGCCCAGCTAATTTTAATTTTTTTTTATTTTTAGTAGAGACAGAGTCTCACTTTAGTTCAGGCTAGTCTCAAACTCCTGAGCTGCAGCAATCCACCCACCTAGGATCACAAGCATAAGCCACCACACTGGATCAACCTTGTTATCTTTTTTTTTTTTGAGACAGAACCTCAAGCTACCACCCTGGGTAGAGTGTCATGGCATCCCAGCTCAGAGCAACCCCCAACTCCTGGGCTCAAGCGATACTCCTGCCTCTGCTTCCCAAGTAGCTGGGACTACAGGTGCCTGTCACAACGCCTGGCTACTTTTTGGTTGCAGCTGTCATTGTTGTTTAGCGGGGCCAGCCTGGATTCGAACCTGCTAGCTCAGGTATATGTGGCTGGCGCCTTAGCCACTTGAGCCACAGGCGCCGAGCCAGTTATCTTTATATAAAATTAGAACAGGAGATTTTTTGGTGAAGGCTCAAACAAAGGCAAGTCAAACAGACTAAATGTTCTTAAACTATCCCACCCATTTACAAATTTAGACAGATGCTCCTAAACCCTTTAGCATGTAATAAATACATATATTGATTTTGATTTATTTTTTATTTAAGCATTCGCATGCCTGAATGGGCAAACTTGTGACCCCAATAAGCAAAACCTTCCCAAGGACTTAAATAACATTTGCAAATCAAATAAATTAACTGTCTAAATGTACTGAATACCTAGTTGTCTTAAACATTGAAGCTCTGTTTTCCAAGTCAAGTTATAATTCCTTTTGCCTTAAAATCACAAGTCTAAAGTCTGTTGCACACTTTTAAGTTGGAATCATAAGGCTAATTTATCAGATTCTTTAATACCCACAAGTTTTCATAAACACTAGAAATTAAATCACATACATAGATTATTCCTGAATTCAACAGCAAAATATCACTAGAGTGCATTTGATTCATTTCATCTTCTCCATATTCAATTCTCAACCTTCCCAAGGTTGAAAGGACACCCTCTGAAGAATGTGTTTTCTCATCTCAAGGGAGTTGAGGTTACTTGATGTAAGGAAAAATTTAAGGCTTTGGATAAGCAAAAGAGATTACTGGCTATTTTTTCAATGGAATGCTGCAGGGGTGGGGGGTGGATTGTCTGAACCCACAGGGATATGAGCCTTTGTTTTTGACTAGGCTATTTTATGACTCTGTAAGTGTAGATAACTAATAGCAATGTGAAAACTTCTTGCCTCTAAATAAGCAAATAACTTCTACCTGGAGGGGGGGCAACCCTACCCTCACCCTAAAAGCCAGTTTAGTGTTCATTTGCAAATTTATTTCTTTTTTTTTTTTTTTTTTTTTTGGTTGCAGCCATCATTGTTGTTTGGCGGGCCCGGGCTTGGGATTCGAACCCACCACCTTAGGTGTATGTGGCTGGCGCCCTAGCTGATTGAGCCACAGGCACCGAGCCTGCAAATTTATTTCAATATTCCTAATCTGTAAATATATCTGTTCTTGGGATCCTCCTTTGAATCGACTGTATGTCTTACCCATTCTCTCATTTAATTAATGAATTAAATAAAATCTTTGATGTGTTCATTTTATATTTGTATGAGAGTCATGATTTTGCCATTTTTGAAAATTATCTTTGAATGTTGGTCAACAGTTCACCACCTACCTATATGGATAATAGTTGTGGCCAGCTAGAAATTGGAAGTCAGGATGCAGAATATGAGACCTGCAAATCTCCAGGGAGAATTTGCTTACACCCCAGACAGACCGAGGAGCCCTTTTTATCCTGTTTATAGTTGCTATGACAACTAAGATCCAAGGCTATACCCTTCAGGTGGAATTTTTTTTCTCAACCTCTGGTTCCCAGTTCAAGGTAAATCCCTACCTGATTTGTTTCTAACCGCTTCTCTCTCTCTCAGCTCTGTCATGTGATAGGAGGAAAGGAAAATAAGTAGCTACCACCCATGTTGTTGCAACACTTGATTGGATTCAATTAACCTATTTACCACCTGTGGTGGGTTTTAAATATGTCCACAAATTCTTTGATACTCCTCCCTTCAAAAAGTGGAGCCCAATTTTCCTCCCCTGAATTGCAGCCTATATTTAGTGAGTCACTTCTAATGAACAGAACGTGACATCCATTATTAGGATATAAAAGGCATTGTGGCTTCCTCCTCGCTATCTGGGGGAAGCCAGCTGCTATGTCATACAGAAATTCAAGCCGCCCTATGGACTAAGCCTTGTGTCAATGAATGGTTGAGGCCTCCTGGTTATAGCCACATGAGGAGGCCATCTTGGAAGCAAATCCTGCAGCCCCAGTTGAACCTTCAGATGACTGCAGCCCAGCTAACATCTTAACTGCACCTCATGAAAGATTCTGAGCCAATACCATTCTTTTTTGAATGCCTGACAACAGGAACTCCAAGATAACAAATATTTGCTATTTCAAGCCACTAGATTGTGGGGTGATTTGTTACACAGCAATGCATGAGTCCATCTTGCATTTGGACACACATCTAAGCCATTCTAATAACACTAAACATAGTGCTCAAGACATTCATACATTTTTCTCAACCTTGAGAACCATTTTTTAAAAGCCATGAGAAGTAATCTAAATCCCATTGCTGGGAATGAGAGAAAAGAGTGAACACATATAGTAAAATTAAGTCTCCAGCAATAACAAAGATGGTAAACTAGCAGAAACAGTAAAACAGTTTTAAATAGTTCTTCTGATCACTTTACAGTGGAAAATCAGAGCTTTGTAAGAATCCATTAACATTTTAACTTACAGAAAGGAACTGTTCTTGGGAGTAGAGTCAAAATGAAACAAAAAACACATTCATACCCTCCAAGAAGCCACCAAAAGTGTGAAGAGCAAAACATTAAGTTCTAGAGGAGTGAATCTCCTATAGGTATGCCCTGAAGAGCAACTTAAAGATAAATTAACTTCCTTTCTATCTGCATTGGTATTTTTCAACAACTGAAACTTTAAAACATTTAGAGTGTGACCTCAATGACTCAGGTTGGGCTCAACACCTATGGCTCAAGTGGCTAAAGCACCAGCCACATACACCTGAGCTGGCAGGTTTGAATCCATCCTGGGCCCGCCAAACAACAACAGCTACAACCAAAAAATAGCTGGGCATTGTGGCGGGTTCCTGTAGTCCCAGCTACTTGGGAGGCAAAGGCAGGAGAATCGCCTGAGCCCAGGAGTTGGAGGTTGCTGTGAGCTGTGATGCCATAGCACTCTACCCAGGGCGACAGCTTGAGGCTCTGTCTCAAATGAACAAATAAATAAATACTGTTCAAATGAATGAATACTGAAAGCCGACAAATTGCTAGAATAAAAGTATTCCTTTTATGGGCGGCACCTGTGGCTCAGTGGGTAGGGTGCTGGACCCATATACTGATGGTGGTGGGTTCAAACCTGGCCCCAGCCAGCTAAAACAGCAATGAGAATTGCAACAAAAATTAGCCCGGTATTGTGGCAGGCACCTGTAGTCCCAGCTACTCAGGAGGCTAAGGCAAGAGGATGGCTTAAGCCCAAGAGTTGGAGGTTGCTGTGAGCTGTGACTCTATTGAGGGTGACAAAGTGACACTCTGTCACGTGTCGGCCCCATATACCAAGGGTAGCAGGTTTGAACCCAACCCCAGCCAGCTAAAACAGCAATGAGAATTGCAACCAAAAATAGCCGGGCATTGTGGCCAGCGCCTGTAGTCCCAGCAACTCGGGAGGCTGAGGCAAGAGAATCACGCTCAAGAGTTGGAGGTTGTTGTGAGCTGCTCAAGAGTTGGAGGTTGCTGTGAGTGAGTTGCACTCTACCGAGGACAACAAAGTGAGACTCTGTCTCAAAAAAAAAAAAAAAAAAAAAGCCAGGTATTGTGGCAGGCATCTGTCATCCCAGCTACTTGGGAGGCTGAGGCAAAAGAATCGCTTGAGCCCAAGAGTCTGAGGTTGCAGTGAGCTGTGTGACTCCATAGCACTCTACCAAGGGCAACATAGTGAAACACTGTCTCAAACAAACAACAAAAAAAAAGAAAGAAAGAAAGAAAGAAATCAGGACTATAGTTACCCTTCTCAGGGAGGAGTTCAGTGAGGGGACGAGGCCCAAGGGGTACCTTTGGGAGACTGGGAATGTTCTGTTCCTTTACCTGGCTGTTGCTTCTATATAAGGGCAACAAGTACCCAGTTTATTAAAACTCACTGAGCCATATACTTATGACACTTGCACTTTCTGTATGTGTGCAGTACTTCAATAAAATGCGTGTTGTTTTTTTTTAAAAATCCACCCTTCAATAGAGTTTGTGGGCCAATGAGGAAGTAGTGAATAGGGCAGGAAGTTCCAGAAAAGCTTCCTGGAGAAGCTGAGAGGGCCTGTCTTCATTGGTTAGTTCACCTTACCCTTGGGGATGGATGAGGGAAGGATTGAAGAGATTGGTTTTACAAAAGCAAATCAGTAGAGGCTGGGAAGGGTTATAAACTAACAGTGGCCAAGCAGGGGGACCAGCTTCTGGCATTTCTTTCTTTCTTTTTTTTTTTTTGCTGTTTTTGGCTGGGGCTGGGTTTGAACCCACCACCTCCAACATATGAGGCCGGCGCCGCCCAGCTTCTGGCATTTCTTATCAGAGTAGCTTTTTCTCTCCCTTGTTCACCAGTGTCCACTTGGGAGTCGTTGCTGGAGCAGATGGGTGACATCTCGCCAGGCTGGTGGTCTGAAGAGGAACAGAGAACATTAAGGGAGGAAGAAGAACTGTAAAAGAAGAATGAGAAAGAACGTCAGGGCAAGGAGGAGAATGAAAAGAGGTGTATTTTTTTTTTTTTTGAGACGGAGCCTCAAGCTATTCCCCTGGGTAGAGTGCCATGGCATCACAGCTCACAGCAACCTCCAACGCCTGGGCTCAAGCGAGTCTCCTGCCTCTGCCTTCCAGGCAGCTGGGACCACAGGCGCCCACCACAATGCCTGGCTATTTTCTGGTTGCAGCCATCATTGTTGTTTGGCGGGCCCAGGTTGGATTCTAACCCGCCACCTTAGGTGTATGTGGCTGGCGCCTTAGCCACTTGAGCCACAGGTGCCGAGCCAAGAGGTGTATTTTTAAAGCTTCTGGTTACACACAAAAAATACAGTCTGTTCAGCTGTCTATAAAGACAGCTTCACTGAAATCTTAAGAAGGACAGAATCAGTCATCAAAGGGATGCCCCTATTTCTCTCTAAAATAGGACTTCTTAACTTAGGATCCAAAGATAGAATTCTGGGGACTTGTGAACTTGAATGGGAAATGTTTGTATTTTTCTTTTCACTAAACTTTAACCACAGTTTTGTATTTCCTTTGGTCATGGTCATACATCTAGTCAACAATTACAATTGTATTAGCAGCAACTTTGTCACCATTTGAAATCATAGATATTTTCATAAATTACACTTGATGTTGATATCTCAATATATTGATCACATTTATCACTAATTCAAAATTATGATATTCGTTAGGCCTATGGCTAGATGTTTTTATTTAATTCATAATTAAAAAGTCTGTGAGGCTGGGCATGGTGACTCAAACCTATAACCCTAGTGCTCTGGGAGAATGAGGTGAGAGGATCCTTGAGCTCAGGAATTCAAGACCATCCTGAGCAAAAGCAAGATCCTGTCTCTACTAAAAATAGAAAAATCAGCTGGGGCTTAGTGCCTGTAGCTCAGTGGCTAGGGGGTGAGCCCTATACACTGGAGCTGGCGGGTTCAAACCCAGCCTGGGCCTGCCAAACAACAATGACAACTACAATCAAAAAATAGTCAGGCATTGTGATAGGCACCTGTAGTCCCAGCTACTTGGGAGGCTGAAGTGAGGGAATTGCCCAAGACCTTGAGGTTGCCGTGAGCTGTGACACCATATCACTCTACCGAAGGCGACATAATGAGACTCTATCTCCAAAAAAAAAAAGAAAAGAAAAAGAAAAATCAGCTGGGTATTATGGCAGGCACCTGAGATCCTAGGTACTCAGGAGGCTGAGGCAGGAGGATTGCTGATACCCAAGGGTTTGAGGTTACAGTGAGCTAGGCCATTGCCATGGCACTCTAGCCTGGGCAGCAGAGTGAGAGTCTGCCTCAAAAAAAAAAAGAGTGAATATTTGCACATCCATTAGTGTTGTGGCCATCTATGCCATGTAACAAAGGAGGAAACTGATTTGAATCTGGATCTAAGTTAAAAAGTAAATCTGATCCTATTCTTTCTAATTTTGTTTCCATTTTTTCTACTACTCTTTTTTTTTTTTTTTTTGAGACAGAGCCTCAAGCTATCCCCCTGGGTCGAGTGCCATGGCATCACAGCTCATAGCAACCTCCAACTCCTGGGCTCAAGCGAGTCTCCTGCCTCAGCCTCCCAAGTAGCTGGGACCACAGGCGCCCGCCACAACACCCGGCCATTTTTCGGTTGCAGACATCATTGTTGTTTGGCAGGCTCGGGCTGGGGATTCGAACCCGCCACCTTAGGTGTACGTGGCTGGTGCCTTAGCCGATTGAGCCACAGGCGCCGAGCCTTTTGTAAATAATTTAATAAATTATCTTTGTTTTTTGTTTTGTTTTGTTTTGCTTTTGTTTTAAGACAGAGTCTCACTCCATTGCCCTGGGTAGAGTGGTGCCGTGACATCATAGTTCACAGCAACCTCAAACTCTTGGCCTCCAGAGATCCCCCTGCCTCACCTTCCTGAGTACCTGGGAATACAGGTATTCACCACCACACTCAGCTAGTTTTTCTATTTTTCTAAGAAGAGACAGGTCTCACTCTTGCTCAGGCTGGTTTTGAACTCCTGAGCTCAAGGAGTTCTCCCACCTCAGCCTTCCTGAGTGCTAGGATTATAGGCGTGAGCCACCGTGCCCCGCCTAGTTCATGACCTTTACAGATTTTTGTATCATAGCTGAGATCATCAATATATAGATTTTAATCTCTTTCTGTTCATCACTCTCAGTCTTTGGTATCAACTTCAAGGTTCCTAAAAGACAACAGGCTCTGGAACTGGTCTGTCACCAGTGGGTTCTATCCACTTCTATGTGGATCCACATTTCCACTCCTCTCAAGAAGACCCACAAGGTCCTCTACATGAACCTCGTAAAGAATTCGCTCAACTCAATGCCTGGTACCCCTAAAAGCTGGTGTTGACAGGCTGGTATCCTCCGTTCTGCAAATAATTGGTCCTGAAAAATCACTTGCAAAATGATTAGCACATTAAAAACCTAGGGATTTGAATCCTATTTTGACTACACACTGGGTTTAAATGCAATACACACCGTTCTATCTTGCTGAAGTCTTCAAGAATCTCCTCTTGGTACTCCACAGAGCACCAGAGACAGAAGATAAAGAGAGGAACCATTTTTGGGGATGATCTTAACAATTCAGTGCATTTTTTAATTCAGCAAATAACTGCCATCTAAATTAGTTTTATTTTTCATATACTGTTTTTTGAAAACAGGTCATGCCTCCTGCTTTCCTGAAGCACACATGAAGTCTGTATGTTAAACACTCCCGAGGCTTCGTCTGTCCACTGATGTGCGTTGCCCTTATTTCTGTAGAAAGAACCAAGAAAAGGGACAAAATGAACTTGACCTAAAGTCATGTCCAGAATGAGAGCTCAGCACCTAAGCAATGCAGACCATATCACACCACTCCTGGCTCCTGCGTCCTGGGCATCTACCTATAAATTAGAGCACGCCAGGAAATGCAGAGATGACAATAAAAACCTCCAGGTGGGAGTCTGTGGAAACATGCCCTAAATCATCCAGGGAGAACAAGGAAAAACACCCAGCTCTGAAACAGTTCTTGCTAAATTCTCATCTGCTTGCAGCTGAGGTTTGCCTGTTTACGCTGCCCACTCCCCAGTTTTCTCAGGTGCAACAGTTGGGGGAGGGGATCCCCTTTCTCCCAAAGACCAGAAGTAGCACCCAGTACAGACAGGCGGCAGTGGGACTGCTGCAGCCTTGGTCCTGCGGGCGCAGGGGAGGCTGCTAACTCCAGGGAAGAGATAGTACAGTCTTTCTCTTGTCTTCCTCCTTCTGCCCTGGTTATGGGCGAAAGAGCAGCCCCCGTGCCCCTCCCCTGATACTTCCAAGCTGGGAGCGCCTGGGGGAATCACGCATCAGCCATTCCCAACTCCAGGGCCCCAGAAAGAGCCTCCGGCTCCATCATGGGAAGGCTCCCCTCCCTGCCAAACTCTGCTGATCAATGCTCCTGGCACATAATTATCTTAATTTAGGTGTGTATTTTGCGACAATATTTTGGATAACCCTGGCTTTTACTCTTCTCTATTACAAACATTTATGTAACCAGGCCAGCCGATTAATCTGAAGGATGTGGCAAAGAGACGGGGAAATTTCACCCACAGGAAACAAAAACCCAGTCTTTGAGGATAAATATGTACTCCAAAATTCATAACTTATTGCAGATTGCTATTGATATTTCAGAAATGTATTTGTCCCTTGGACATATTCACAGAGCGTTTGCAAGTCTATAGACGCATCTATTTAATAACTGTACTACATAATTCTTCCATGCTACATATACATGAGAACCTGCAAACACCCCCTCAATCCCCACAACAAAGGTAATAAGCTTTTGTCTTGGCTTTTTTTTTTTTCTGCTTTAAGCATTCCCCTTAATGAGCTCTGCTTCTTTGTAACTCAAGAGATTTAGTATTCTGTCCAACAAAACAATTTATTGCCCAAAATGTTCTTACTGCAGATAAAATCTTAGCTTCCCCAATACTTCTGGCTCCACAGTTAATACCCTAATGTTTCATTTACAGCTGAACAAAGCGGCTTATCTCCACTAAAAGGGGAATTAGTAGTAAGAAATAATTTCAATCATCTGCCGAGTTTATAAGTAAAGTGATGACTTCTGCATTCTGGCTTCTATCTGATGACAGGTGTGTTGGGGGCTCCCGGAAAATAGAGCAATTCTGTCACCTAAGCTTTGTAATTTGAACAATGCAGCTCCATAGATCAGGCAAGAGTTAGGTCTTGGCTGTCAGAGGAAAAAAAAAATCTACACTTAGAAATATGCTGTAGTCAGCAGTTCTTAGCTACAGATTGGGTACTAACTCAAGGGGAAAAAAAATTGGTTTGAATCAACAAATGGCTCCATTTTTCCCCCCAGTCTGCAGCAAACTTATTATACACCTACAAACACACAAGCACAGCCCATTACGCTTCCTCAGCACGTACACACGCCCACACAGTACCACGCCGGCTATATATTCTGACACGCGTGCATACAGTCTTATTTATGTGTGCACAGACATGAAGGCTGCGGGAGGCGGCCAGGAGACCCGGGAGCAAGGACTGGGGAAGTAAATGTCTTGGGAAACAGTGAGGCAGAGGAGTCATGGATGAGTCTGCAGCGGCGATCAGATCACTGACAACAGACGGAGAGGAGAGTGACTTGCCTTCCTGAGAACCACAGGGGGAAATTCAATTTGCTACTGCTCATGTCGCCAGCTTGGCACAGAAACGCCTGGCAGTGGCCCCTTCTCCTCCACAAAGGGAGGCAGGCAAGAGCCTAGAGGTTGGATTGGCCCCTTTGGGAGGAAAGTCGAGAGGCTGTGACCCTAGACCCCATAGGGGACGGAGCACCAGAAATGTAAGGAGATGGAAGTCCGGGCCTTTCCCTCCCCGCCCCCAGCCCACTGCCCCCCCTCCCACCCCAGTTTTCTCCTGAGAGCATCCCTCCAATTGAGCACAAACACACGTATCCATCTCGGGCACTGTCCCCGAGACAGATGCGGGCAGGAAAATTATATACACTCCAGTGAAGATACCAGAGAGAACCTTTTGGGTGACATTCCGACGTGAGCAAGAAACAAGGTGTGTCAAAAAAAAAAAAAAAAAGAAAGAAACAAGGTGTGTCTTGCCAATCAAAGACTCCATCTTTCCAGACACAGAATCAAGGTTTAAAGTTGGATGTTGCCATCCCACACTAGCTCCGCCCCCACCTCCCACCAGGAATTTTCTGTCGGATTTCAGAACCATCGACCACCTGCAAGAAGCTATAATAATAACAAAAAGACATCAGACAGCCAGGCTAAACAATGGAAATGGAAATTGTGATCATTCAGACCCTCAGATTCAGCCATGATTGAGGGTAGCTAGCACAAGGCCTAACTTTGCAGTATCTTGACATAATCAAAATTTCTTGGGCTTTATGACCTAGTCAGTTGAACCTATAAGGTATGAGGAGAAAGGAGCTCCAGCTGTTGCCCAAGGAGAATTGGAGGAGTCTTCTGATATCCACCAGAAGTGAGTAAACATGAACATTTCTTTCTTAACCCTGAGTATCTCCCATCGAAGTCACTGGCTCTGGTGGGCCCAGCAGGGGTGTCTGAGGTTTATAACTGATACCCACTTGGCGAGTGCCTGCAAGAGCTGGGTGCTTGTCATGATCAAGACAGACCCAACGCATTTCCTCAAGTAGCTGTTACTGCTGGGTGGAATAAATAGACAACTGGCCAGATACAAACATGTATTTCATTATAATTTTGTGAAGTGCTTTTAAGGTGCCATGAGAAGGGAAATGGGTCTAACCTAGAGGATCCAGAGAAGACTTCAAGGAAATAGTGATACCCAGGCAGAGATCTCAAAATAATTAGGAAAAAGCAATGTGAAGAGACAGAATAAAGCGTTTTTGATGGAAGGAAAGCATGTGTATAAGTCCCAGGGGGAGGGAGGAACAAGCCGGGCAAATTTCAAGCACTGAAAATCATTCTGGCCTGGCTCAAGGAATTCGGTAGAAAAGGAGCAAGGTGTTAAATAAGATTGCAAAGGCAGAAGCTGAAGGTGACTTAGAAAGCTCATAGTCTAAGGACTGAAGAGGAGTTTAGACCGTGATGGAGTGCCGAGAATAAGCTGAGGCACACGCGCATCCCGCCCCTGACATCGGGGATCTCGGCCTATCTAAAAGTGCAGGTGCCCTGTACGCTGGCCACACAACTCACCCATTCATTCACACCCTCACTCACCTGCTGAGTCATGTAAGGCTTGTGTGTTCTGGGGGGTGCACAGGAAGAAAAACCACATGTGATCTCCACCTGCATAGTTCACAGCCTTTGGGGAAGCTTCTCATGAATAAATCATTCCATCAAAAGATGTCAAACTGAAAAGATGATATAAGCTCCCAAGGAAGGTAATAAGATGACACAGTAAAGGTGCTGCTTGACCGAATTGGTGGGTTCAAGGAAGTTTTCCTTGAGGCATGGACAAGGGAACTGGTTCCAAAGCATACATGAGTGTTAACCAGGCAGAGAAGAGAGAGAAGGATGTCCAGGTGTGGAGAGATCGTGGCAGAATGGAAGAGCACGGGAGGCAGGTGCTCACCTGGCCCTACGCATGGTATCCTTTGGGCTCTGGGGACCCAAAACAACTCTCCGCCTCCATGAGGCCCATTCTTTTCAGAACCAGGACACATACCCAGCAAGGACATTTAGAGGGACATCAGCAAATACTATTCTAAAAAGGGAATGGCCTAGAAAATCCATGCCACCAGGTGGAGCAGAGGTGGGAGCAGCCGTGTGCAGGGGACAATGCCTGGGCATGCTGCTCGATCCCAACCACCACAGTGGGCTCAAAAATTCAGTTCAAAAGGTCATCTGAGGATAGAAGCTGTGTTCATAAGAACAAGGAACAGAAGAAGTTTGCACAAGAACCATAGAGCCTGCAAAAAACAACCAACAACAACAAAGAAAAACGGGGTTCAGAAAGACCCACCCCCTCCAGGAAGGTCTCTCTTCCAACACAGACAGCTAAAGCAGGTAGTAAAAACGTCCTTCTCCCTGGACCTTTTCATTCCACATTTGCAATTTTCTTACATTCCTCACTCTCCTTATCCCCAGGGCATACAAATCACAGCAAACAACCCGATTGTTGGAATCTGTCCTCCCTTAAGCATACACATATTCTTATAAATGGAAAGAAAATGGTCTCGTTGTGTACTATTGAGCAAAACAAATCTCTAAATGGATTGTCAGTTCTTATAACCACTAATTCCTCTATAAAGAGACAGCATATTGATTCTTTTCATCAAAAGTTGCCAAACTTGTACACTCACAATCCGGTGCAGTATCCAGAAATGATCTATTGTCGGGTGATAAAGCAAAACATGGCACCTCACACTGGCACCATCTTTATTCTGCACAAAGATGTTTCGGGGCATTTTTCCATTAAATCATTATAATTTTGTGAAGAAGGTATTTCTTCCTCACTGATGAGATGAGAACAAGGCCCTGAGAGGTTAGGGGGTGTGATGAAGACCACACACACACACACACACACACACACACACACCCCATGAGCTGAAACTTAAGCTCAAATCTTTGGACTCCAAGTCAAGAGTTTGGACTTCCAGCAAAGAGGCTGAGTCTGGGTGTCACTTTCACTTGTGTCAAGTCCTGTTTCTGGGAATATATTATCTCTATGGTTATGGCAAAGGGGTTGAACTTTTCTGAGCCCCTTTGTTCTTACTTGGAAAATGTAGTAGAATCATTGACCTAGCAGGGTAACAGAGATTATGTGCATATAAAGCATTTGGCCTAATAAGCAGAACATTCTATATACTCAGTAAATTATAACTGTCACTAGGACTACTGGTATCATTGGGAAAAGAGGATCTCCTGGCCTAACCAAACCTGCCTCATTCATAATTGAAAACTCTGGCCAGAGCATCTGCTGAATTTCTCTCTAGGGTTTCAGCTATTTGGATGACAATTCTGCTCCTCCCCCCTCCCCTTAACACACAATGGTTTGCCTCACTCCAGGATTTGGCTAAAGCGAGCCATTGTCTAAGAACCTTCCAGAGAAGTTCACAAAAATTAAGCAATGGTATCTTTGCCTCTGGAATCCAGAAGAGAAATCAAAAGTCCACCTTTAGGGGAAGAAGTTATACCCCACTCAATACAAATAAATAGTCAGACTGCCTTTTAACTTATGGAGAATGGTGCTGCATTGAACACGTGACGGATTACACGTTACCACCTGTCCCCTTCATTTAGGCTTTTCAGAGAACTTGCATTTCAATTTAGAAGCTATATTTTTAAGCATTTACTCTGTATTAAGAAATAAACTAAGCTCTCTATACATATTTCTTGACTTATGCTGAGATTATGTCCCAACAAACCCATTGAAAGTTAAAAATACGTAGAATATAAATGCCTTAAGTAAAAAAAAAAAAAAAAAAAAAAAAGGAGAGAGAGAGAGAGAAAGTTAAAAATATTCCAAGTCAGAAATGCATTTAAAATACCTGCCAACCGTCACAACTCAATCTAGCCAACCTTACCCAGGCTCAGAACACTCACAAAGTTAGACTACAGCTTTGGCAAAATAATCTAACACCAAAACTGTGTTCTAATGAAGTATTGAATATATCACATAATTTATTGAATACTGTACCCAATGTGAAAAATGGAATGGTTCCACATTATTGTAAAGTCAAAAAAATCGTATGTCAAACCATTATAAGTTGGGGGCTGTTGGTACATGAATTTTCCCATTTTGTCCTCCATCAAACCATCTGAGGTGAAGACTTATCTTTCTTTTACAGTTGAGGAGATGTAGGCTTCAGGGGAGTGAAACAGGTTAACTCCAGTGGATGATAAAAATTTAAACCCACATTTGTTGGGTCCCAAAGCTTGTACTGTACACATTTCACTCTAAAGCCTTTGAAGGGTATACTCCAACAGTAATTATGGTCACACAACGTTTGCTAGCTTAATATTGTATTCCAATATCTCACTGCCACTTGTATTCAGAATCTAAACAGCATCTGCATTTGCCCAGGACTTTCATCTGATGATGTCCCCAAACTCACCCTGGACACCTACTGCCCTATCATAACTTCCATGTGTGTCCACAGTGCCCTGCCAAGACCAACAAGAGTGATCACGTCCAGCTCCATACAATCTGGGATCCTGTGCCTGGTTTATGATTTTGAAAAAAAAATCACCCTCCAAATAAAATAAACACTGATTATGTTTACGTAATCTTGATGACAGGCAACAAAAACAGTTTTTGCATTGTTGCTAAATAAAAGAGACCAGGAAAGAAAAAAGGATATTGTGTTTCATTTTGTTTGTTTGCTTTCTTCTTTTTTTTTTCTTTTTCTCCCATGATCGCTAAAGAACAAGGTAGCTCTTCAGCTCTGAGATGCTTTCACCCTCGCAACAATAGCATATGGTAGTGGAGAAAAAAAAAAATCAACCAGCACCCAAGAACAAAGCTCGAGAAATTAACACAGTAAAACAAGCAAGGAGTTCCAGAGGCCTCCTACACTGATAGCAGAGCCTAAGGTGCCCTGGGCTTTCTTTAGTACTCAAAAGACAAGGGGCTTTAGGTGAGGTACCAGGAGGGCCTACAGGTGCCAGGGACACCTGCCTGCTGGCACCCTGCGCTGACCACCCTGCGTGCCGGCTTTCTCTCCGTGGTGTCTGAGGATGTGCTCTAAGAGCCTCTCTCCAGGAGGGCATCTATTTCACAGTTTAGGGTTAACACACTGTTCTTCCCTTGCCAGCAAATGTGCAATCTTGATACGAAATGGGACCCAGGGAGAGCTGCTCCTGACACCCTTGGTAGGTCTGTGCATCAGGAAGACAGGGCTGTGTGAATGGACACCATGCCGCCAGGATGACACGGGGTCTGAAGGCCTCGACTCTTGAATCAGAGATCCCAGATGTTCACTTTAGCAACATATGAAATTAGGCCTATATGAGGGGCTCAGTTTTCTTACTGCGAAGACAGGAATAATGATGGAACCTCGTAGGATTGTTACTAATGCTATACTGATTTCACAACAATGCCTGCTGGCTGCCTTACACGAGGGTCGGTGTGTGGCAGGCATTCAAAGAACTGCCTGTTCCTATTTCCCCTTTCTACCCTCCACTTTCCGTCCATTCTATGTGTATTCCCACCCCTTTCGTTCTTCTACATGTTACTTTTATCATTATACAACCTGGGCCACTGAACATTCCAGTAATGACCAGAGAAATCAAAACCACATTGGTTACATTGCCTTCAAACCAAGTCATTCCCCAGTCTTTAGATATCTTATGATGACCAACCCAACATGTGGGCACCACAGCCCTGCCACCAAACACCATGAGACATGGTCCATTCCCGGTCAACAACTTTAGAGAACTCAGAGAAAACCCATCGAGTGAGAAGTGGGGCCAATGCCCACTGAATGTTCCCAACCTCCCTTTGGGCAATGGGGACTGGTGGGGTTGTGCTAAAATCCGCCATGCAGAAGAGAGACCTGCAGCCTGTGCTGGTCTGCCTGGTGGGGTGGATGGTAGTGGCTGAGTTCAGCATGGTGCGGATCATGTAGGAGAAATCATGAGTGGTGGATTTATTTTTAATGAATGGATGAGCTGGTTAGTGATGGATCTATAATTCATTAATGATAGATCAATTGAGCAAACATATTTTGAGCAAAGATTAGTTCAGACGCTACCCTGAGTCCTCTTTGTGGGACTCTGTGGGAGGTAGGGAAGTCAGTTCTAAGCTCCAGGCAGAGTTAGAGTGACCCTGGGAGCCTGATAAAACGAAGACTCACCGGGGCCAGAACCCCATCAACCCAAGCCCCACCATCTCTACCCCAGAGTCATTTTATGAGCTTCCTCTCACCTGCACTGGGTTTCCACAGCTCTGCCTGTCCTTCATGCTGCTGTAACCTCTGATGTTCCCCATTTCCAGACCACCTGAGTCCCTATCACCATCACCCCCTTGCCTGAAGACAGTTCTACCTGCCATGCTGGTTTCCTCTCCTGGTTCCACACAGCAAGCAGTCCCCTTTGTGAAATGCAATTCTCTGAGTTGCAATTCATATAAAACACAGATTCCTGACCCTGCATAACAGATTCCTGGGTAATCTAGCCTTTGCCCATTTCAAAGATCTCCCATTTCCTGGGAGCATTTTCATTCCCTCCAAACTTCCAAGATCTTCCCCTCTTAGGGCATTTTTTCTAAAATGTTCTTCCTCTGTCTTGGGATGACTCATCATTGGGAGCTCAGCTTAAATGTCACCTCCTCATAAGGGCATTCCCTGAGCGCCCCCACCACTCTCTATTTTAATCTTCTGATTTACACCTGCCACTAACCATTTATTTACACAATAATTTATTGCCTGGATCCCTTGACTAGGAGGTTGGCTTCATGAGAACAGAATTTTGTTCCTACTGTTTACCACCAAATCCGCAGTGGCTGAGGAGAGTCAGCATTGAATAAATATTTGTTGAGTGAATGAGAGAACCGTTCTGACTTGCTTAAGTCCTTCCAACTCCAGCTTATGAGGACAGGGTAGTCTTATTCATCTTTTCTCTCCACCAATTCCTAAGTTGGCATGGGCCACAAAGATGCTCGCTCCAGGTCCTTCCCCCTCCCATCTCATTTATTTTCCCCTGGGAAAATTGAAGCCCGTATAGAGAAATGATGCCACCCAAGGTTCCACAGCCAGGGAGCAGCAGAGACGCTGCTCACATGCAGTCCTGGCTGACATCAGAGCCACTGCAGTGAGCAACTCTTCATTCTCAGCTCCAAGTCTAAATTCCGGGACCAAAATAACAGAAGAGCTATGCTTTCACCATGTCCAAATACGCAGGTGCCTGTTGAGCCAGAGCCATGTTTTCTTGTTGTTTTTTTAGACCGAAGGTTTCAACAGAAACACCCAAATGCCTGTCCTCTTTCTCCTGCTTTCCTATGTAAATATATTTTTCTCACCGTTTATACCGATGTTTCTCTCACTTGGGATAACGTAACACGCTTGGTAAGCTGTTGTTTGGGTTCGCCTATCTCGTGAGTAAGAGTTTAATCTACAGGAATGGAAACACAACACAATTCTAGATTACTATTAAGTGTTACTCTTAAATTTCTTTATCATGAAGGTGTCATATTCTCAGTCCTCAAAAACGAAATGGTTTTCAGCATAGAGAATGGGAAATGGGGGACAATGAGGCCATTGTAACCAGGCAAAGTGTTTCTGAATGCTCCCTGGACACTCAAAAGATAAATCACACTTCATTAATTCAGCTGGCCCCTTAGCCCTGGCTGGTATAAAACCCAGATAATGCTACAGATTATTTCAGTGTCAGGAGTCCTTGACTCCAAACACTTAAACTAATGCCACTTACGCAGTTGTCATCAGCATTGTTTCCTCTGCTGAGGAATCTGATTGAGTCCAGCCAGAGAAGCTACATTATCTTATAAAATCCACACCAGTATTGTTGCATTTTCTAAATTAGAACTGTCAATTCTAGAACAGATGAAGACCAAGTACAGATGTAAAATCAGAGAGAAAGTTACATCATAATAGCTATCCCCAGGATCAACTGGAATGCCCCATGCATTTTTTTTTCCTTTTTTGAGATGCCAAAGAAAATTCTCTACTCCTTAGACTTTTTCTGGTCTTGCTTACCATATGTCAAGTCTAATGAACAGCTCATGGGCGAGATGTCCCTTCTTTTCCCTTCAGTGTGGAACCCTTTACAGGGAGATGTCTAAAGACAAATATCTAAACTAAACTTACTCGATTTAGGCAGCTTACAGCTCCTCGACTTAATTGCATTACACGTCTGTAAGTGGGGAGCAATTTACTCTGAAGTGGCTCTTAGGCATCATTCCTCCTGGCTTCTCCAGGAAGCACTTGGGCTAAATTTCTGTTTAATGTATGCTGGCTTTGGAACGTAAGCACAAATAGTGGGATGTGTATTAACGTTTTAATTATGTAGCCATCCTCTGTTAGAAAATGAATCCGGGATGGACACAGACTTTAATTCCTTTAAACTATGAAAAACACTTTTCTTGCCATCTCGTGCATTAATCAGTCTCCCTAAATGTATATCTACGCCGGCTTACAGCAAGAAAACGGAATCAATTCAGTGAATTATCCCGTTTCCTCTGCTGTATTATCATTGTAATGTTGTCAGTATTTAATAAGTGCTAACAAGAAGCCAAGCACTTCCATTTAATTAAAGTCATATATCATTTTTAATAATTAGTCATAATTAAGGTGAGTGATTAGCTAGAAAAGATATGAAAAATATACATTCCAGATAAAGCTTAAAGTCACATTTTTTTAAGTCCAAAATAAACTCTTGAGGGCTGTGCTTAGCTTTAAATATGATATAATTTATGAAACAAAATAAATCTAGAGTGTTAAAATATTTAGTGGAACTGAGAATAATGAGTCAAGATAGGATTAGTTTAATTAGTTTACTGAAATGGAGTTCTTCATAGTGGCTAAGTGTGATATATGGGCTTTTGTCACTTGAAATAAAAAAGAGGTAATTAGTCCCTACTCAAATATATTGTTTTCTCAGAATAGGTTGGATTTTATTTTAGGCGCTAATCCAGAAACAATTTCCAATTGCTTTATAAATGCTACAAGAAAAGATCATCCTTCAGACAACTGAAGAACGCAATCTGGAGAAAGCAGGATTTTTCTACAAGGGGGGAAATTCTGATTCTCCCCTCCCACCCACCGCCCGAGGACATTTAGCTTTATCTGGAGACATTTTTGGTCATCACAGTGACAAGGGAATGACCACGACTGGGATCTAGCAGATAGAAGCCAGAGAAGCTACTAAACTCCCAGATAATTCTCACAACAGAGAATCATCCAGTCCCGAGTGTCCTCACCGCCAAGGCTGGGGCACCCTGACCTGAGTAGCAAATCCGATATGTAAGTGTCCATCCTGTCCCTGGAGGGGAGGTGTGCACGTCCTTCATAACCTGCGAGTATCAAATCCATGTTGTGGGACATCTGCATTTCTCCTCCTAAGTATAATAAAAGTATAAAAGAAAAATAAAAACACCCCTCCCCTCCCCCCAAATACATAACATTGAGAAAGAAGGGAGGTTGATGCCAAAAACCATACCCTCTATTTATGGTAGAATCATGTAATAGATCGCTGTGAAGTTATTAAAAAAAAAAAACAGACAGAAAATGATGTTCTCATGAACCCATAAGTACATCATGGAAGAAATAGTCAGGAATTCCAGAAATGAAGAATAGGAGTGATGTTTACATGTTTAAAAATTTTTAATTTCAAATATGGTTTTCTCTCTTTTTTTTTTTTGTTTGTTTTTTTGAGTTTTGTTTTTGTTTTAAACAGAGTCTTACCCTGTCTCCCTGGGTAGAGTGCTGTGGTATCATAGTTCACAGCAACATCAAACTCTCAGGCTTGAGAGAGCCTCCTTCCTGCCTTCAACTCCCGACTAGCTGGGACTACAGGCACCCACCAGCACGTACCACACCTGGCTAGTTTTTCTATTTTTAGTAGAGGTGGCGTTTTGCTCTTGCTCAGGCTGGTCTCGAACTCCCGAGCTCAAGGGATCCTCCCACCTCAGCCTCCCGAGTGCTGGAATTACAGGTGTGAGCCCCCATGCCTCGTCAGGACATTTGTCTAATTGCTAATTGTACTTTATAATTTTTCACACAGTTATAAGCATGACTTGCATAACTAAGCAATAATATGGGTCAAAAAGGAGAAGGGGGAGGAAAGGAAACAGGGAAAGTCAGGGCCAGGAAGGTTTCTACTTGCATTTGGTTTGAGAAAAGTGATGTGAACTCTTTTGAAGGCAGCCTTGAGATGAGAGCCTGTGTAAAGAGTTCAGCATGGGAGTTCCAGCAGCTCGAACCATGTGTCTGTTCGGTCTTCTGCAAGAACAGAAGACTGGGCTTGAATGAAGCATGATGCCCCTGGCATATGCAGGAATTATCACCTAAATGTTACACACCCAAATATAAAAAATACTCAGAAAACATTTCTTGCAAGGCACCTCACCTGTCTATTTCTACTGAGAAGTCTGCAAATTCAAAATCTCACCTTCAAAGCACTATGCTTTCTATTTTCCTCTTCACATTTTAGGGAAAACATTTACAAAGCCTATGATTGTTGAAAATCACTAACATCTTATAAAAGAATGTTGACAGGAGGGAGGACACCCTTGCTTCCACGAATTCTGCATCTCTTGTTGAGGATGGTAACTTTCATTATTATTATTTTTCTTATTTTCTCTGGGAGAATAGTCTAGGTATGGCCAAATAGTAACCGAACACAGAAGAGGAAAACCAAAATAATTTAGTGAAATGTCTGGGCGTTTGACCTCCTAGCAAAGACAAAACATTTGAGGGAACAATGGTGAGAGCTACAGCCGCTGTACTGGAGTTGAAAATAGACCAGGGGTTTTTTTTGTTTTGCTTTTTGCTTTTGAATACATATGTCTATCAATAGGGGATCTGGTTAAACAAATTATAACACACAGAAATATGATTACCGGGCAGGTGTTATTAAGATTGAAGTAGATAATTTAAAAGTGCCAACACTGAAAAGTTTACACATTGTTTTTAAGCAGTGACAGAAAGCCATGCATTATGTTCTCAAAGTGTGTATTTCAAATGTGCACACAAAATATCTAAAAAGATATGGATCATAACAATTACTGAATTATGGGGAGGAAGAGAGGAATAGGAGGAGGAGAGATTTATTTTTATTGTATACAATTCTATGTGGGGAATATAATTTTTTTAATTCAAAGGTTTGCTATTTTAAAAACACACCATGCTATAGTTCAAATATATAAAAATGCATACAGCAAACCACAAATATATAAATGTGGAGGCTACTGAGCTTACGTAATAAAACTTTTTAATGAGGCTGAATCCCCTCTCTGAAGCCCTCCTGAAATATAGTCGTCTTCCTCAACTCTACTATAGTCAGTATCTAGAATTTTGAATTTTCTTTTTTTTGGTCTGTATTTGTTTACAGATAGAGAGTACTAAAACTATTCTGTGTTTTAAAATTTTATGTAGATTATCCTTTCCATCTTCCATTCTCTACCCCAAAGGCATGTTGGCTGGAGCCATTTTTCTAACATAGTTCTTTTTTTAACTTTTTTTTTTTATTAAATCATAGCAGTGTACATTAATACTATGATGGGGTACAGTGTACTGTTTCTGTATACAATTTGAAGTACTTTCATCCAACTGGTTAACATAGCCTTCATTATTGTGTTAAGATATTTCTACTCTACATTTAGAGAGATTCACATGTCCCCTTATAGGAATACGTTCCTTTTGGAAAGACATCTTACGTAGTTGTAATTTACTCATTTCTGCTGCTTTGTGATATTCCACTGCATGCAACTGTTCTATTTTCTTATTCTTTAGCATATAATACATAGGTGTGTGTATGTGTGTCTGTTTGATCACGAATTATGTTTATCATTTTTAAAAATCCTAAAAAATAAGGTGCATTTTGATACATGTTGGACAGGAGGAGTCACCTCTGGAGCTCATCAGTGTTATGGTGACATAAAGGACCTGAACTTTATTGCCCTTCAGTTTCTCAGTTCTTTTTCTCTTCTGAACACTCCCCTTCATTGTAAGGGCAGAGAGCTCGGCATTGCTGCCACTATTAACAAGAACAACGTCCACGTTTACGGAATGCTCCCTGTGGCCAGGAACATGCTGCCTGCTCCACGCCTATGGGATGGGCCCTGTTCACATCTCCATTTCATAGATGAGGTAACTGGACTGGGAAAGTTAATACCCAGTCCACAGTCCACCTGTGGCAAAGGATTCAGGGACACAAGCAGCTGGTGTAATTAATGTTGGTGGTGGGATTTTTCCAAAGTCTGCCTGCTCATATGTTGCATCTTCCGGTGGGATGGTGCTAACCCCAACCCACAGAAGTCCTCGGCTAATGCCAAGATCGGTGTATTATTTGGTGTAATAATATACCAAAGACCTGCTTCTTAAGGTCTTTCTGTGATCTGCAAGAGGAATAGCCAGGAATGAGGCTGATTTAGCAGTCTGCCCAACATGCGGAACTGTATCCCGGTGAACTCATCGGCCATTGAGAAAAATAGCCAAAGCCCACCGACGCTTGGCAGAAGCAACGAGAGAGGAAATGCCTGAAAAATAAAAGCCAAACTGATCTTGTACCAAGAATTCCCCATGAAAAAGGAAGAGGACAACAAGCCTGATTCTTCTCCTGCCACCTTGCCTCAGAGTAAACACGGGCCCGTAGAACTGCCAGGGACGCCACACAAATGACATCTCCAGTTGGAAAATCACCCGAGGCAGAAAGGTTACCCAGGTACCAGCCAGCTCAGATGGCTTGCAGGGCAGCAGTTAAGGAATGAATGTGAGTTTGGCAACCATTGCTACAGGTTGTCCTTGTCAAGGCCTCTCCTGTGGGCTTGATTTGTCCAGGTCCAGCTGGCAAAGGCACATTCGTACTCCCGAAACCTTTGAGCCTCAGGATGGAAGTGTCATCATCATTGTTGAGTTTCCCGTGCCCCTCTCTCCCCTTGGCAGCGAAGGGCAAAAGCTAAAGACACAGAGATCATCCGTGCACACAGCCATCGACAGGAATTGCATGACATAACAACGTCCCCTGCTCAATAAGCACAAAGTTCAGATTCCCGGCTGGCACTTTCCTGACCCTCCTGTCTCAGGGGAGATGTTGCCCCCGGGATCTTCCTGGATCTACAGACTTTAGGTTCCTCAATTCTGTAGCCGCTACTTCATCACCTGATGTATTTCTCTTCACTAGATTTGTTTCCCTGGAATTCATTCTCGTTTCTTTCATTTCTAAATCTCCATCAAAATGTAAGTTGTGGGAGAGCAGGGACCTTGATTTCTTGTTCACCTCTGTGTCCTTGTGCCTGAACTAGTTCTTAGATCCTTGAGAGGTTCTATATAAATACGTGCATGTGTGGAATTAATAAATACGTGAATAGGCTCAGCACCCATAACTCAGTGGTTAGGGCACCAGCCACACGCACCAGGGCTGGAGGGTTTGAACCCAGCCCAGGCCTGCTAAACAACAATGACAATAATAGCAAAAAATAAAATAAAAAAATAGCCAGGTGTTATGGCAGGTGCCTGTAGTCCCAGCTACTTGGGAGGCTGAGGCAAGAGAATTGCTTAAGCCCAAGAGTTTGAGATTGCTGTGAGCTGTGATGCCACAGCACTCTACCAAGGATGACAAAGTGAGAATCTGTTTCCAAAAAAAAAAAGATCCATGAATAAATCAATGAATCTCCTTTTGTACATTTAAGTGCTATGAAGTTTTCCTGACACAGAGTAACACCACAGACAATGCTAAAACATTCTTCCCCATTCTGCAAATACAGATTCCAAAGCAAAGGGGTTCGTATCTTCCTTAAGCTCCTTCTCCAGTGTTTTCCCCAATGATTGATGTACAAGCAAAGCTGTCATATTCAATATATCTTCATGACAAAGGGATTCTTCAGAAACTTCCTGAGTGTCACCTATAGTGACATGAAAGAATGAAATTGGACTGATCATTATGAATGAGATGCTTGGTGATTGGTGTAGCACAGAAGTTCATGCTGCCAAGCTGCTTGTGTCCCGGAATCCTTCCCCACAGGAGCCAGGGGAGGGAAGTGATATATGGAAAACCACTTCCTGCCCAGGAATTACTCATGAGTGGACGAGAACAAAGTCAAGATTTAAAAAAACAAAAACAAAAACCGGTGTTTGGGTGGCTCCTGTGACTCAAAGGAATAGGGCACCAGCCCCATATACTGGAGGTGGCAAGTTCAAACCCGGCCCTGGCCAAAAACTGCAAAAAACCAAACCCAAACAAAACAAACTGATGTTTTATTATATTATAAAGAATGTGTTTCAGCTGGTATAAAAGATAACTGCCCCCAAACTAGATTATCTTCATGTAGGATATTACAGAGAAAGAAAAAGTAGATTTTGAAAGTTCTTTAACTTTAAATATTTGTATCTTTCACCACTTCTGTAGAAACCTTCATAAGGACCTAAGGAAATCACTGTTTTTCTAAGCAACCACGTGATGCTCAGAGGCATAAAAAAATATCATCTGTGGCTCGGTGCCTGTAGCACAGAGGTTGACGGTGCCAGCCACATACACTGAGGCTAGTGGGTTCGAAACCGGCTCAGGGCAGCTAAAGCAGCAATAATGACTACGACAACAACAACAACATAACTGGGCATTGTGGTGGGCGCCTGTAGTCCCAGCTACTCGGGAGGCTGAGGCAAGAAAATCACTTAAGCCCAGGAGTGGGAGGTTGCTGCGAGCTGTGACACCACAGCACTCTACCGAGGGCGACATAATAAGACTCTGTCTCAAAAAGAAAAAGAAAAAAGAAAAAGAAATGCCATTTGTGTCTATTCCATGCATTAGGCCAGTCAGTAACATATATAGGTACTGAGTGCCTCCCAGGCAGCTGAGACTCTAGTGTAGGAAGTCTTATATTCCAAGAAGGAGGCCGCTGCTCCCAATAGCTCTCAATTCTCCCTCCCTGCTGCAGGGCACTGGCCAAGGTGAGCTCAGTCTTTGCATCGATGTGTTAACTTTCCTGTTATTTAAGAGTCGAAAAACTGGATTAATTATACTTGTACCTTAGGAAAAAAAAATTCCTTTGGCGCATGAACCATAGAAACAAAATGCACTGATGGTTTTTAAATGACCCAGAAATCAAGATAAATTATAGCTGTAATTAATTACATAACATGGTGTCCCCTGGTAGACAGGTAGAGGTCTAACCCAGAAAACTCTGAGGTTGGAAAATTTGAATTTAGGGACTTACTGCAGACACAGAGCTGCCATGAACACTCACCAGCTCCTAATTTGTCTCCCTGCACGTTTGACCTAAGGCTAAAATCATTGAACCTGTTCTTATCTCCCTCACTCATCTGTAGCATGGGGATGTAAGTTCTGGACAACCCCAAAGCGGGTGCTGTGTTGAGCCACATAGAAATGATTTGAAAGAAAATGATTCAGCACACAACACATCTGAGGAATTTTAATAAAGCTGGGTCACTAATCTAATGGGATTAGGAGCCAATAATTAACAATATGATGCCCCACTTATCAGAATTTTGTCCAAAACAGCTTGCTTTATACCACATATATATATATTGAGGTAGCTCGAGTACATGCTTGCACACATGTGTTCCAAAAATGCAATGATCCTTTGCTTATAGACTATTTACATGACTTTATATTGTTTTAGAAAAGTCTCTTAAAAATGTACAACTCATTTTCTTTTTTGCAATGCACTTTTTTTTTTTCAACACTGAAAAATAATGCCAAGTCTCCTGTGGGAATCTCAACACAGTAGTCCTTCCCTGGCTTGTGGGATGGAAGCTGGTGCACTGATGGCTCCAGCTCTTGGCTCTAGGGATAGAATACTAGGTGGCACTGAAGCCAGGACATGGATGGACACATGGTCTTCTCTTTGCAAATTTTGTGTATCAAAGAATATTTATTTAAAGTAGTGTCAAATAGTAATAAAAATATTGCTAGTGTCATAATTACAAAGTAGATGAAACTGATTCATTAAAGCATGGGTAGAGAGATTTACTAGAGTAAAAGAGGGACCAAAAACTCATTTTATTTGTCACTATATTTATTTATAAGTAAGATCCTTTGGGGATAAACTTTACCAAGCTAATGAAGAATACCAATTTTGAACATGCATGAATTCCAGTTAACTATTTGTCCTAGGTATCTTTCTACCATTTTTTTTTTTTTTTGACAGAGTCTCACTTTGTCACCCTTGGCGGAGTGCCGTGAAGACACAGTTCACAGCCATCTCAAGTTTCTGGGACAACTGTGCCTACCACAACACCTGGGTATTTTAAAAGATATGGCCTTGCTCTTGCTCAGGCTGGTCTCAAACTCCTGGGCTCAAGTAATCTACCCACCTTGGCTTCCCAGAGTGCTGAGATTACACGTGTGAGCCACCAAGCTCGGCCTGCTTTCTACCTTTTGGAAGGGACTGAGAGATGGAGAAGGGTATAAACACATTTGTCAAATGTAGGCAAAATGGCTCAGCACACCCAGAACATTTGATTCTAAAGAAAACTCTCTCATCACCCGGGAGCTCTACACAGCAATCTCTTTCATAGCCTGAGATTCAATAGCTGCTAATTCGTCTTTGTACTCAGACCAGAAAAGGGAGTTCCTGGGTATTTCATTTTAATGTACCCTAAGCAAATATTGCTACAATTGTCAGAACTAGAAATATATTAGGCTCACAGTACCTTGAGACTGACAAGACCGGATTCTGGGAGGAGGCGGGACTGGCCCCGAATGCAGGCTCGGTCATTCCGTGCTTAGCAGTTCGGCCATAGAAGCAGTGGTGGGAGCTTCAGAGTCTTTATCATAGGGTGGAAATAAGGATACTAATCTCCTACGTTATTAAAAAAATTAAGTAGAATAATGCAAAATGGCTACCATAACATCTGAAATCTGATAGGAACCCTAAATGATGTTTCTCCTCTTTAAACACCCATGTACACATGTCAATCAACTCCAACACAGCCACATGGGCATGACTTAAGAATATCTCTACACCTTTTGCTACCAATATAAAAGCTGTACACATTACTTTAAATTACCCCAGACTCCATTTAAATTCGTAAATGCTAAGGGCTTGAAATGTGAGGGCCAGGAGGTTACAGGGGAAACGCATTCTGCATGGAACGAAGACCTTAAATGTATCAGCTATTTCAAAACGCCCGGTTGTTTGAGATCAGGTGGATGAAACTTTGCCACAGTAACTGTGCAGACCACCAGCATTTGTTGATCCTGTGCAAACGAAACCATTAAAAAGTTCCCCGTGCACGAGAATAGATCTGAGTATGTGTTGGAGACGAAAGAAGGAATATTTAGGCATTTCTAGAAGATTCCCATCATCGTTTTTGTTTTTACCTTTGCCTTTTTAGTTTGGACATGACAATCGCCCCTTCGTCCCATACTAATTAATCTTCCTGTCAGGTCAATGTGATAGCAATAATGTGGAGGTGGGATTAGGGCTGGTAAGAGCCAGGGATAGTCCTTGAGTAAAAAGCATTAATATACATATTGGCTTAAGGCTAGAGTCTGCTGGAAACGGTTACGCCATATCTCGGAACCCAAGCCCCAATGAATAATTCAACACAGCAGAATAATCCAGCATAACTAGGTATAAGCAACACATCCATTTGAGGGGAATGTTGTAGGAAGGACAGACAGGAATGTTGATTTAATGCTTATCTGTATTGTGCCCCAAACCGTGCCAAACACCTGAAGAAGGACATTCCCCTCATACATGGGGACCATCCAGGCTCAGAAAAAGAGGATAAATTTGATTCCATAGGATGGCAAATGCTTAACCGAGATTGAAACTCAGATCTGCCTGCCCGCACACCAAGTTCATGCCTCGTGCCATCTCCACTATTCTGTATCAACTGCAAAGCTCAATGCTCACAGTAAATATCTACCTGTGGCCCTTCCCTCCAATCTATCAGAGCAGCAGAAAAGCTCGTGTCGTATCTGGGTCTGTATCTGCCTCTCCATGTGTGTCTCCAAAAGATACTTTATCTTTCAAGTTTTACGGCTCATATCTGTGACTAAAATATCATTTATGACAATTCCCATCTGCTAAGCTTCAAAAGTGATATAGTTTCATTGCAAAGGGCTGCTCCTAGGGCCTAAGTTATAAGCCAAGATTTGAGTGGAATCTGAATGCACCTGCTCTCACAGGACGCTGAGCATCATTAAAAATCTGTCCATTTCCCTGGAGAAAGGCTGTTCTCTGCATGTTTCAAGGCCCCTAAATGGGGGACCCTGTAGCCTCCGTCAGATTAGAGCAGAGAGTTGGACTCCTGCAGGTTCCCCAGCTCAGACTCCGTTTCTCATTCTGAGCAAGAAAGCAGAAAGCCTGGCTCCTCCGTCATCCCTGACAGTTATGGACTAGCTGTGTACCTTATTAAAGATTAAGGTCTGCCTGGGCACTCTCTCCTAGCCATCTCCTGCTCACAGTTCAGCATTTATTACAAAGGGACTGAAGATTAACACCATCCATTCAGCCAGAGAGAGTGCACATCACTTAGTGATCTCACAAAACCAAGAAAATGCAGAACCGTGCAGAATTGCACTCCACCTCCCAGCCCAGGATGGTTGCGCCTTGTGATTCAACTGGTAGCTTTACTTCAAGACTGACTGAATTTTATTTTAATACTTACTGTGATTTTTTTTTAAATTTCATATGTAATACATATTCCCTGAAGTAAGTTTCAAAACCACAGAAAAGCTCAAGTAACAAGCAAGCTAGAAGCAGAGTACTCTCTTCTATTTTGGAGTGTATCTCTCCCTCCACCCTTCTCTCTCTCTCTCTGTCTCTTCTTCTCTCCTCCTTCTTTCCCTCCCTGGCTCCTTGTCTTTTCCTTCTCCTTTATAAGTTGACAGAAAAGTTCTCTATAAGCCCCAAATAACCATAATAATAATCCTAATTAATTATGGAAAAATGGAAAGTGAGTATCTGGCAAGCAGGTTACCCCTGCACCATTCTGTGCCTATAGCAGACATCACTAATCGACTGTGAACCTCCTCCTTCCTGAGCCAGACATGGACCTTCTCCAAAAAAATGTCGCAAACAGCCACTACTCACCAATCAGGTCTCTTTCTCTATATGGCTCCTGTCCTGAAGGTACTTACACTCTATCCTGGGCAGCAGAACAAATAAAGAGGCATACAGGAAAAGTTAAGCAAAATAGAATCCCAAGGGCATACATCAAGATGCCCGACACAGGCTTAGGACCTGATTTTCCCAAGGAGAACAAGCACTATGTCCGTCTGAGTCTGCTGGTATCTAGATGAGACTCTATCACTAGATTTCAAGTTTGAATGGTTACTGATCCTCAGCTCCAAGGCCCAAACCGGATGCCTGTACCAGTGGTGAGAAAGTGGTGTGAACTGAGTAGCATTATATATAGTAGGAGATAAGTTCTGAATCACATCTTTAAAGAAAAAATAAGGTAGGAGACACCAATGCTTTGGCCCCGGAAATCACACTGTTAGGAAATTAACATGGCAGTTAAAATTAAGCAGCGTCCATATTATCTGTTTTATTTATATATCCCTGATATATATGTATACACACATATATATATTTATATGCATGCATGTAGTATTAATATTTATAATATAAAAAATTATATCTCTCATATATGTACATATATAGTTATATACGTGTGTAGTATTAATATTTACAATATAAAAAAAAATTAAAGAGTCCACTAAGGAAACTAACTAAGGTATGTCACAACCACCTACTGTGGGGCAAATAAAGTAAAGCTTCCATGACATGTAAATAAGTAAAATAAGCAAGATAAAATTAACAAAGGGGATATGATGTGTACGTGAGAGAGAAACAACAGAATACATCCGTACATGTATGTACATACCATGTGAGTGACTGTGCATACGTGTGGATGCCTTCCTCCCCGCCCTCCCATGACCTCTGCTTGTAATTAGCTTTAGAAATGAGATTCAAAGATGGCCATGCTTTTCCTTTTCCTTAGCTAGCGTAAGTGCCATCTGAATTATTAATCATGGACACATATCCCTTTAACCTAAACCAACAAAAAAACAATGTTCCCTGGTTGCTCTGGGTGGTGGGCTTATGGCATGTTCGCTTGCTTCTTGATTCTTTAGGGGAGACGACTCACACATACATGTTATGTTAACGGAGTAAATCGTGAGCTTCAAGGGATGAAGGAGATTAGGAGGGAGGGGGCAGAAAGAGAGGGACAAGGTACGCGTTGGCATTTACTGAAACATCAGAAAGGCTTCCAAAGACCTGCATGAAACGAAAGGGTTTTGGAGGAGAAGAGAATAAAATATAAGCATGTCAAGAATACAGAGACATCTGTCCAAATAAAATACCTATCCTGCTGATGCAGAAATTCCTGTTTGGGGGTTTGCTTCTGGGGTCATCATCCATTAGTATTCTGTGCACCATGGCTGCAGTCACCATTTCTCTCCATTTCTTTTTGACCTCAAGCATTTTATGCATAAATGTCACTGTTCTTTGCAATTAATCATGCCTACCGCAGACTAATTATGGACAAGAGTCCTGCAATTAGCAAAAATGCATTTCCAATATGCATGAATGTTCAGAAAGCATTCACATTCCAAAACCTCAGGTACCTAAACAGGAAAATTGGCCACTCGTTCACAAGTTCCTTTCAAATTCAATGTGAACGTAGCAAGATAATCAGATCATTCCTGATGGCATCCATGCCTGGGGTCTGCTAATGAGAAAATGGTATCCCGAAATGCATGCTAGGAATTCTGCAAAGCAGCACATCTGAAAATATCAAGCATGCCTTTTAGAGAAGTTAAAGGTGCTAGGGAAAGAGACAGAAAGAGAGGGAGAGGACTTACCACAGACGATAAAAACAAAAATGCCTTTGAAATATACAGCAGTTTCTGACAGATGTAATTGCACGAGTCAGCATCAGGTACCTGGAACCAGGTACACCACAATTTACCTTCCAGCGTCATGACCATAGTTAGTCAGTCACTCATCACCAGGAGATGAGCCCAGACATGTTTGCTCATTAGTATTTTATCTTAATATATATAAAGAAGATAACTTTGGGTAGTAGTTCTCAATCAGGGGCAATTTTGCTCCTCTCCCCTGCCCAGGGGTGCCTGCAATGTTTGAAGATATTCTGGTTGTCATAAGTTGGGGAGGAGGGAGCTACAGGCGTCTGGTGGATAGAGGCCAGGGATGTCGCTAAAAGTCTTATAACACATAGTGCTTCCTCTTAACAATGAAGAATTTCTGGCAACGGTGGATAGTGCCACAGTTGAACATGTCAATAGTGTTGTCGAAGTTGAGAAACTGACCAAGAGTGATGAAAAAGTATGGATTCTGTGATGGTAACGCCTGCCTCATGGCTCCGACACAGAACGGTTTGCGGCTTTACCCAAGTGTCTTAATGTATCTGAGCCTCAGTTTTTGCCTCTGTAGAGTGGGGATAGCACTTCTTACTTTGCAGTCCGGAGGCAAGAATTTGAGATGATGGAAGAGTGAGTGCTTGTCACAGAATAAACGGGAGCTATTATGATAATTGCAATTATTACTATTATTTACTCATTTTTTTTCAATCTCATTGCCAAACAGAAACACAACAAACTTGTCGGAGAGGTGTGTTATTGCTAATCAGGCACCATGGCAAATAGCCCTCCATCCTCCCAGGAATAAACTAGTCTCACTTCAAACAATTGTTACAGTTAGAATCCAATTGACTCCAGACAAAAGTATTGAGATAATCAGCATATTAAAGCCAACACTATAACCATATGTTAATTATGTAAATGATTCATTTTAATCAGCTAGAACCATGTAAAGAGTAACTAGGAATGCAAATGCAGGGAGTTATTAAAAACCTCATTATTATTCATCTTGGTTCCATGCGTGAACGTATCCATCCAAACAGATGAATTAATAGCGAGAGGAGAGATGAAAGGGCTTGAGGGAGAGTCTGCGGGACACCATCTGTCTGCCTTTGCGTCTCTCTCGGCCTCCACTCTGCAGAAAATCTGAATATGGCACAGGAGAAGGGGACTTGGGGCTTCCTCTGAAGGCCTGGTCAGCCGCTCCGAGCTGCAGAAACGTCATGGCTTCTGCTTATTTGGGTTTTTTCCTTTTTACTGGGCTTTTTGCTTTCTACTGTCGGGCTGGGGGTGGATGGTACGGCATGGTCTTCTATCTTGAGCAGACTGTGGGTTCCGACGGACAGGATTCCCCAATCCACGCTTGTGTTGCAAAAACCTCCTTCCTCATTCTGTTCTCCTTTGCGTCCCACCTTCCTTTTATCCTCCACCACCATCAGGCTATTTTCTTTATCCTCATCCTGCCCAAGCCAGCACGACCTGCTGGTACTTCCTTCTGGCTCCACCTTCTTTGTGTTGGACAGCAAAAAGGCGAAGACCCTCTTATTCCAGAAAGAATAAACACAACTGCTCCTGCCATCAGCATGCACTTTCTTTGTTGGCTTAACATGAGGATGACTGTCTGGCTCTCTCTTCCCACCGTCAATTCCCTAAACTGTTGTAGGACAGATACTCCATTTATTTTAAAAAGCGACTCAAAACTAATGGTGTTTTGACACCTTCACAAAACCCTTTTAAGCATATAGAGACTCTTGATGAATGATGCTTGTGTTTCCTGGTAATGTATAAGCTTTCCAAAAATGGCTCTTCTCAAGATAAATGGCAGGAAAAAAACCTCAAATGGATGGAATATCAAATGCTAGTTTGGGAAATTCTTATGGCCTTTCTTCTCTCTTCGGAGCAGAGATTATACACAGGTGATGCTTGGGCTGATGATGTGTTGATTTCATGTAATATGGATGTGTGACTATTACAAAGGCTGACAATTAAGTTCACAAACTCATCCTAGAGAAAGTGCTACATACCCATGGTCACCTATCGAGGACTCCCATTGGGAAGCTATGTACCAATGTCAGTGCCTAGGCCTTCCTCCAAAGCACTTTGTCAAAGATGAGTTGGTGAACTTAATGTTAGACCTTGTATGAGGATAGCTCTGACAGTCATTCCAGAGAAAGAGTTCCCAAATTGCTTTGAAGGGTAGACTAGATGCTGGCATGGGTACATAGCTTCCCGGGCGAGGGGTGGGGCAGGGGGAGGTGTACCTTAAAGGTGATTTTCATGATTGTCAGCAGTAAGGTATATAGTGCTTTTTCTAGGATGCATTTGCAAACTGAACTGTCCAATCTTATTTTTTTTTTTTTGAGACAGAGCCTCAAGCTGTCCTCCTGGTAGAGTGCTATGGCATCACAGCTCACAGCAACCTCCAATTCCTGGGCTCAAGCAAGTCTCCTGCCTCAGCCTCCCAAGTAGCTGGGACCACAGGCGCTGGCCACAACGCCTGGCTATTTTTTGGTTGCAGCCGTCATTGTTTGGTGGGCCCGGGCTGGATTTGAACCCACCACCTTAGGTGCACATGGCTGGCGCCTTAGCCACTTGAGCCACAGGAGCCGAGCCAGAACTGTCCAATCTTGTACATGCATGTATAGCAGATCCTCCATAGCTGACCATCCACCTGCACTGACCACCTGCTTATGTTGACCTAATTTTCAGAGCTTGGACATGCACTCCAGGTACACAGCAGTACAGCAGGCTTAGTTCCTTAAGCTGATCACCTCTGCATGTTGACCAATTTGTTACAGTCCCTTGGGTGGTCAATTTATAGAGGTTCTACTGTAGGTGCCTATATATGTATCATCGTGGTAAATATTCTCATAAAAATCTGGCTTTTTATTTAATTTCTTTCAAAATATCAGAAAACCTGGATAATGTAGAGCCTTACTACTGCAGGAGAAAACAAATGATTGCAGCTAAGGAGAAGCTGCCTCCTTCAGATGGAACATATGGGACGGGACATTTGTTCTCTGTTTCTTCACAATTCTCGTTGTACTGACTGATGTGTACAGGGGATCATGTGGGCACCCGAGTCGGGAGTGAGGGAATACTGCAAGCCAAGTAGATTTCCATCTTTTCTATTAACTCCACAAAGACATTTCATGAGGCTCTTGGCGGAGGAAGGGTCACTCCTCTTTCTTATGAGGCCACAGACACATTTTCATTGCAAGCAACTGAGAACAAACCAAACACGTGAATAAGGATAAGCCCTTCTGAGAGAATCTATTGAAGAGAGGGGCGCCGGACAAAGACTGGAGGAAATGACAGATGTACTCCTGGTTCTGCACAGCTCTGCTTGTGACAAGTCATCTTCAAGGCCAACCTGGTGGTGATCACCACACACGGAACCGTCCCTCCTCATCTGGACACAGCAAATCCCAAACTCGTCCTTTGTGACTTACGGCCTCATCTATGCAAAAGGAAAAATGGGGCCAAGGCCCTCAGGCCCTCCCCAGGGTATAGCTGCCAACACCGCCCAGCCCGGGAGTATCTCTTCAAACTCGCTAACTGTTCTCACTAGGAGGATTTCACGATTCACTGACACCATATTGTCTAAGACCAAAAAGAGAAAAAAAATTAAAAAGGATCAAGCCAGAAAGCCCATCTGCAATTCATTTCACACCAGACTTTAAAAACTCGTCCACCTGACAAAAGTACAATCGATCATTTCAATTCATTTTTAAAAGAGTAAACATGCTCGAAATTAAATGATTTGCGGGGATGAGAAATAAGGACATCCAAAAAGCTCTGTGTGCTTTGTTCTTCATATTCTAATTCTTTCATGTCTCTCTGCCTGATGTCTCCTAATGTACTTTCACTAGAATCCCATTTTTGATCTTTAATCCCTTTATGTGTTTTTCTGTGCTTACTCTTGAACGCCTTTGTAGCTGCCATAATTGGGTCTCTGGCACCATTTTAATAGGGCTTAGCACAATGCAGGCTTGACAAATTTCATCTAAGTGGAAAAAAAAAAAGAAAGAAAGAAAACTATCAATATCATCGGAGAAACTGACCAGAGTCTCAAATACACCGCAACAAATATATCAAGTAGGACAGAAGCCGCCTAAGGCAGCCTCTGTGGCAGGACCAGGGAGGGATGGCAGAAATGATCCCAGGTTGTGCCTGGACAGCCTGTCTGTCCTGCAGGGTTTATAAATTCACAAGTCTGGAGGCAGAAGGCTGGGCCAGATGATTTTTCAAGGCCCAAGTCGGTTTAGCCATAAATGTCAGGGCCCAGCTACCCTGGAAACACACACAGCCTTCATTTCCTCTCCAGGTGCCCGAGCCTTTGTGATTTTCAGCCAAGGTGCTCAACAATCTGGCAATGTCTAAGTGACATTCTCTGACACAGCTCTGCTGGAAACAACATCGGTTTTACAAATGTCCTGGCAATAAGAGGACATGCAATTGAAGCAGACACCAGTAGGGGTGGCCACCTGGCTCAGAATGATCCCAGTTTCCCTGGGAAAGGCCTTGCTGATACGTCAGCACCGGCCGCCTCCACGCCACATCACTCAGCCCTGCACTTGGGCCACAGCTGATTGGTTCAGTGGGGAGCACCAGATATATTGCCAAGCCAATCAAAATCTTCCTTGGGAGGTAGCGACACAAACCAGAGACTCAACCATCCTGTGATCTCAAAATGAAGAGACTCAGTAGCTGTTAGCAGCACTCATGTGCAGGCAGCCCGTCTTTGGAAGTGAAACTGACACACACAAAAAAGGAGACATGGCAGGAGGAGCTTATGGTCCTAATATTTCCCCATTCCCAGTGACCTGGGCTATACTCACATGAGATAGACCTGTATCCTCTGGAACTGAGTCATCACTTCACATATGTTGATTTGACTAGTGTTTACATCTCTTACACTAAAACAGAATTTTTCAATCTCCACTCCCTAGATACTTTGGGTGTTATAATTCTTTATTGTGGGAGGTTGTCCTATGTATCGTAGGATGTTTAAAAGCATCCTTGGCCTCTACCCCTTACATGTCAGCAGCATGTCCCTGCCCTGTCTGTATCCCCCCCCTCCACTTGACATAAATGAGACAACCAAAAATGCCTCCATACTTTTCCAAATGCTCTCTTTGGATAAAATCACTCCCAGTGGAGAATCACTGCACTAAAATAATTTTAAGGCAGCAATTCAACATGAATAACCAGAAAAGTTCTTTTGCCCTGGCTGGCTATGGCTATGGTGTGGTGTATGAATTGAGACTATGAAAAAGGTTAAGTCTCGATTCAGGTTTTGAGTCTTGGATATACTCTAAATTCTTCCTTGCTACGAAATATCTGGCAAGGTCCTTCACATATTTATTACCCTGTGGAGTGGATCATCGGTTTCTCTGGTTTCTGGTGACATTTATATCTCACAAAGATGTTTATGGTTACAAGGAGGAAAAAAGGTCCCTCATGCTCCTGACACTGGTCTCGAAACATAATCCATCACGAGATTGTACACGTATCGCATTGGGATAGATGGAGAGATAGACAAATAGATGAATATATTGCCCCAGTAGAGCCTTTCTGATCCCTGTGAGTTGGTTCTGATACATTAACAGGCGGAGTGCTTGGCATCTCACGGGCACACTCGGGTGTATCTGCATTGGCTTCCTAACGGCATCTTGATGTCCTTTCATAGAAATTGCCTCTTCCTCTTTGTGAGCAGAAAGAATAAGCTTGGTGCCCCCATTAGGCAGGTTTCTGGTGACTTCTTCCAACGGCTTCTCTTGGAACAGAAACACAACCGGCAAGCATTCCCTATGCTGAAAGTATAAATTATGACCCAAGAGATGCAATGATAAAAAATAGTGGCTGGAGGAGCATTCACATAGAAGAAAGGATATTCATTGTACAGCAAGCCTCTCGCGGTAGAATCACTGCTCTTCTTGGTTCTAGCTATGGCTCTGAGCCTTTTTTTCTCCCACAAACCTTCTCGATAGTGTGTGAGGAACTCAATGTCCTCCGAATAAATGCTTTCCCTTGACAAAGATAGAGTAGATTGCTAGTACTCAAAACCCTGGAATCCAACTTGATACAACTCATAATGGCCAAATGAAATGTTAAAATGTGAAAAATGCTAGAATCTCAAGATCTATGAATTAGCACCATAATGTAGTCTAATTTTTCTATTATAAAGGTCAAATTCAATAACCTACATTTAATTCCAAAGCTCTTTCTCCACAGTAATTGCAAGATAAACAGATCTCACGCTTAAGAGGGCTCATTCTTTCCAGGAAGCCAAGCACTTTAGAAGCTGGGGGAGCCGCTAACTGGGCTGATGTACAACCGCTTATCAGACGTAAACGGAGGTGCCATGGACGCCGGAACCCCGCAGTTACCAACAGAGGGTGAGAGCGGGATTTCTAGACTTTAAAATGCTTTGAAAAGATGTGCCTTTAACAGGACTTGGGAGCCCCACAGCTGACTGGCTGTTCTACTTTTTCATCACACCTGCAAATATGGTCTTGCTCTGTCTTTCTGTTCAAAAATATTTCCCCTCAAATGTCCTCCTTTCCTCACCACGAGATGATACCAGGAAGGCCACATGCCTCCTCCCACTTCTGCTGAAGTGTCAACAATGAAAGGCAGGAGCCCACATGTGCTGACTGGCCCGTCCTCCGTCCCCTCCCACCCCCCCCATAATAAATCCCGAAAGGACAGGGGATTCTGGGCACTTACTTTGACCCCTGAAACCAAAAAGAAGCTACTCAAATGTCTACGGAAGGGTCATTAAAGGCTCCATAAAATGTACTTAGCCTTAAGCAAAAAGGTTTTTGTCCTCCAACAAAACAACTTAAATGGTGCCAGCAAAAGCGATCTGATGGCTTTAAGTCCCAGGGTGCTTAAAGGTTCTGTGAACTCGTGCTGACCTTTCTCCAGCTGCTCGGCATGCTGCCTTAAAAGCCATGTGACCCGTTTTATGCCAGGCATTTTGCCAGGCTGAGAGGCCCAAAAGATCTCTGTCTTCATTTATTTATTTATTTATTGTTTCACTAGCTCTGGGGTGACCTCCTATGAAGGATTTCATTTGGGCCAGAAACAGTTCTAAGCGCCACGTGCTTGCCATTTTGTCGGCTGTTCTCGGTACGGAATTGGATTTGTTTCACCCCCTTGGACTGAAGAAGTCCTTGAGTGTGGCTCGGGATCGGTAAACACATGGGCAGTTAGACTGGGGGACAGGATTTTGGCAACAGCTTGATATATTTTCCCCGTAATACAGCAGAGAAGGGGTCCAGACCCTGAGAGGTCAGGATGGAAGCTGGCCACAATCTGCACTGTCTCTGCTCACAAGTGCACCACAGTTAGCGGCAGCAGTGATGGCAGAGGTGGCAGCAACAGCCCCCACCGTCAAGGCATCCAGGTGACCTTCACTCTGTCGGCACCCAAGCTGGGGGGATTTGCAACGCATCTTGCATAAGCCTTAGCAACCACACCCTGTGATTCTTACCCACTTTATTATTATTATTGTTGTTATCATTATTTCCATAGACTGGGAAACTAAGGTTAGGAGCAGGTGACTTGTCCAAGGTCACACGTCAGTGTGTACAGAGTGAGGAATTAACTCCAGCTATGTCTGGCTCTCAGATCCAGGCTCTGGACTTGGACACATAAAATGAACATGCTGTTTTCTGCCTTCCTGATAAGCCATTTCCCGTGACAGTGAACACTCACACATTTGCCTTCCAATGAAGCTTCTAGAGCAGTGACTTTCTACCGGCTGAGAGGATCTTAGTTGTGCCCTGAAAATTCTTAAAGATGATTAATTAAATATTTTTTGAAAGAAGTTCAAAGCACAGTAAGTTTATTCTTATTTTTACTTTTTTTTTGGATCAACGCAATCTAAGTGTGTTGTGGAAGTTTAACTATAGGTTCAAGTGTTCTGTGAGATAAAAAACGGCTGGAAAACACTGCTCGAGAAGCTGTCTGTGTTTTCACTACTTCCGTGAGCACGTCTTGACTTTCTCGATTTTCTCACTTTGTTGGAACAAAGCACGACCTGACCAGATTCCAATACCCTTGCTCTGTCTCCCACCTGTGTTTGGTGCGGGATGGTGGCCACCACGTGTTTCAGTTATTTTTTATCCTTATAAGTAGAAACAGGATGGGGAGCAGCTGAGAAGGAAATAGTCTCATCTTCCCACCTGCCCCCTTCAGACTCACCTGGTCTAGCCGGGCTTTAATCCGTGCCAAGGACTAGGGGAGTGTCAAGCAGGGGAACAGGGTGAGTCCCTATTAAGCGTGAGAAACCATCCTTTCAAGTTTTGAGGAAATGCCAAGCCTTCATTCTTCAATGCAAAATGGTTTTAATCTTCCCTAAGAGCAAATGTCTGCTCCATGCAAAGCTTTCTTAGTCAATTTAGGCCTTTTCTACAAGATACCTGGAAGCACCACTGCTATGATGGGGGACCCAGCAAGAAGGAACTGCAAACAAACAGCTTTGGAGCCAGAAACTGGCCTCCCTGTGCAAATTTGTACGCAGGGTTGGGAGGCCCAGACGGCTACTTGGGCAGGATGTGGGGAGGCAGGCTCTGTCCATCCCCGTGTGTGTGTGTGTGTGTGTGTGTGTGTGTGTGTGTGTGTTGGGGGGGGGTTTCAACAGGGGTCCAGAACCCTTCTCCCACCCAATCCCATCCCACAGGTGGGTAGTTTGCAACTGTCTACCCAGCCACAAAGCCAGACTCTCTGTGGGGTCGGTTTTGGCTCATTCTTTCTAATAACGATGGCTGGGAACTGAGGATGCCCTTGGAATGAGAGGAGAGAAATACACACCCAGTGGATGCAACTCTCCAAGGACGAGGATAAATTAAGGGACTGTAAGTACACACTCAAAGACTTCAAGGTGACCTGGGAAAATCTCTGGGAGGCAAGGCTGGAGTGTAGAGGTCTAATTAATGGCACCGTCTGAAGAAAGAGAACGGTGACAATAAGGCAGTTGGCCAGCATGGGTAGGGAGAAAAAGGAAGGCCGGGTGTGGAGTGTTGGCAGGGAGTCTACAGCGTCATCCAGAGGAGATTTACAATGAATCCCCAGCGCAGGCTTTCCAAACCCAGGAGAGGCGTTCTGCATCGTGGGGAGGGCGCATTCCCCAACCTTGTTGTGGCCTACAAGAAAAGTCCTTCAGAACAACTCACGTCCCTCCCTATGGCCTAGACTTGCTCCGCAGGCCACATTTTGCCTTCCTGGGTTTTTTGATACTAGGAAGGTTGTCATAAATATTCAGTTATTTAATGAAGGGTAATTATTTTTCCTGGTACCTCGTACCTCTCTCTCCCCCTACATACAAAAATGCAATTCGATGACATGTAATGAGCATTTCATATGGGCAAGTTCATTTCCTTTCAACTGTTTCAGTAATCCAGGACTAGGAACCAAGGGTAGGACCAGAGAGGTGCTGAGACTGGCTAAAGGTCACACAGCATGAACTGGACCCAATGTGTGAGTTTAATTTAACACACATTTCTATACTTGCTTAGAGGGCAACAATGTACCTGACAATTCCCATGTGAAGGAAGGTTGAAGGAAGGTGAACAGAGCAAATAGCTCAAGCAACCTTAGATCTCCCATTCCTAAAAGAGTCTGGATTTATAATAAAAGGGAAAAAAAGGTTTTGCTTTTTGGACCTAAAATTCTAAACATCAAGAATAAAGACACAGTGGGCAAGGGCAGAATTGTCTCATGTCCTCTCAGAGAGTTAGCTACCTCCCGCCACTCAGGTGCCTCAGCTGAGGCACACAACCTTCCTTCCCTCTGCAAATTTCTGGCCTGTCACATTAGCATCACTGGACCACCTGCCATCTCTGGCTATTGTCTTCCTATAAAAAATAGTACTTCAGAGAAATCTTCATTGTTTGAGCAAAAAGCATATGAGCTAATTAAATAATTATGTTATTATTTATCAAATAATTTGAAAAGTATTTGCTCCCATCCACAAAGCCCCTTGCTTTGTCACAGTTTATCTGCAGAGGAGGCTGAGCTGGCTTCGCGATCCTTCAAAGGTTCATCCGCCCTCTCGGGCAGTTTGTGCATATCTAATGCAATGGCAGCAGATACATAATTTATTTTCTGGAGTGAGTTATGAAAGTTAATCAATAAGAAGTGGAAGTCCTGTGAATTATCTACCGAACATCAGCCCGCTTCACTGTTACACTTCTACAAGGCTGGTTTGAGTCGTCATCTCAGGCCCAGCTTTTCATTAGCCCACATGCAAGATAATGTGATTCTCAAGCGGATGAAGGCAGGCCTTGCTATTAAGACAGAGACAGTTAAAAAAAAAAAAAAGAAAGAAATACATTTTGCTACCACAGCAACTTCTGCTCCCAGACTGCCAGGAAAAAAAAAAGAAAGAAAGAAAGAAAGGGGAACCAAGAGCAGTCTGAGAAAATCCATGTCCAAGAATGGAGTTGAAGGCTTAAAAGAAATCAGGAGAGTAAGAAGGGGGAGAAGCTGCTTGGTGCACTCTTCAGAATTCACCTAAGAAAAGTGTGGAGGACCACATGGCCGTAGGGAAGGCTCCTCAATTGCTTGCTTTTCTGTAAGACAGACACACTAGAGCATGAAAAGGAAAGGGGGAGTTTAACAACTGCACATGTCAGTAAGAAGCCTCCAGGCTCGTCCCAAGTCCTCAAACATGGGTCGAATGCACATCTGGGGTCAACGTTTGCAGGCTCAGAACAAGGTAGGTAAATATGAAAAACGATGGAGGTAGATGGATATCCTTTCTTCCACTGGTAGCAGTCAGATTTGTAGGACAAAAAAAAAAAAAGAAAGAAAAAGTAGCCAAAGACATTGGGAAGAAACCCTGCAGGGGTTCTAGTGTGAGACACCCAACCCCTCCCGGCCACCACCACCACTCTGCTCTCTAGCAGGCTCCATCAATGGTACTGATTCACTGGGGTCTTTTCTTAAATTAATAATTTCTCTACTTAAAATATTATGCGTGCTGGGTGTGGTGGCTCAGGCCTGTAATCCTAGCACTCTGGGAGGCCACAGTGGATGTATTGCTTGAGGCCAACTTGACTAAGAACAAGAACCCATCTCTACTAAAATAGAAAAAATAAAAAAAACTGGGTGTAGTGGTGCATGCCTGTAATCCTAGCTACTCTGGAGGCTGAGGCAAGAGGATTGCTCAAGCCTAAGAGTTAGAGGTTGCTGTTAGCTAGGATGATGCCATAGCATTCTACCCAGGGAAATAGAGTGAGACTTTGTCTCAAAAAAAAAAAAAAAAAAGACCGTAATGAAGACTGGGAGTAAAATACAAATGGTTTTCCCTACACGATTGAGGTCAAGGACCTGTTTTTGTTTCTCTTGCCTCCTCCCCTCAGTTGATTTCAAAACAGTGAGTATGTGTGTAGAATCCAGAATGCCTGTGCTCCTAGATGCTACCACCAGGAGCTCAGGGCTTCCTTTCCCATCTCTGGCCATGATGCCTGTTGGGGCAGACTTCATTTACTTGGATGCAGGATGGTCAAAGCAGGTCCCTGGGTTCCTGAGCCAAAAACATTCCAGCTAGTATGAAACAGTCATGTAGAAAGGGGTCTAAGCCTCCTAACCCTGGCTCCAAACCTTCCCTCAGTCCTCCAAGAGAGTGTTGTAGAACACAGTGAGAGTGGCCCTGTAACAGGAAAGCTTTTAACTCTTATTAATGTATTTGCATTGCTCAAGAAGCAAAGCCTTCCTGACTTTCAGAACTTCAAGTGCTGTCCGCTACCATCTCCCAGAGTAAACCAGGTTGTGCTGTTGCTCTACTTAAAACCTTCCAGCAGCCTCTCATCAGGCCTCAGTGAAAATGCTCGGCAGGGCCCTGCCTTACCTGGTCCCCACCTGTCACCCGGCATCATTTGCTACCACTCTCTGTTATCACAACCCCACCCTATCCTGGCTTCCTTTGAATGGTCTCCAGTCACTGGTTCTTCTCCGTGGGATCCTTCTGTGCTCAATTCTTGCCTTCAGCATCACTGCTCAGGGAGGACTTACCTGGGAGCCCTCTCCATGATGGGCCGTCTGTGTCTCCAGGCCTCCCATGCCAGCCTCTTACTGCACAGCTGCATCAGGATTCTGCCCACTGGAATGGAAATCTCATACTAACAGGGGCCTTGACTCACGACTCAGCATTGTGTTCACAGCACCTAGAACCACGCCTGCCATGGATTCGATGCCTGATTGCTAGCTGATGAATAAAGAATTGAATGAACACACTGACCTTATACCTGATTATAACACATCAATCAATGCACTGGAGATTCAGGCATTAGAGACACACAGCTCCACTGGAGAGAACTCCTTAGACCTTGTTTCTTTATCTCTCCCACAAATAAGACACATCACATGGACCACATTTACCCAGGCAAACACCCCCTCCCACTGAAAGGAAACACGCTTTCTGGCCTTGACCTCATTTCGCCTCCGGCAGAATGCCTTTGGCTGTCAGCAGCTAGAAGCTGAGCGGAGCAGGTGGAGGGAGGTGTAAATGACCCTGAAGGTTGAAAGGAAAAGAAATTATCGCCCAACAGATTGGCAAAAATTTAAAAGATTGATGATGTCCAATTTGGGCATAGATGTAAGAAAATTGGTCTATCCCACCCTCTTTGTGCAAGTTAGAATTGGCAAAGCTGTGTGCTGAAGGGCAAATTCATCGTGGCATGAGGACATACGGAATTCTGTGCCATCTTGTAAGAAGGACAGAGTGGACCTGTGCACACCAACTCGGGAAGACGGTCAAACCTGTCACTGGATAAAGAAAAGCAGGCTGCAGAACAAGGCGGGTGACGAGATCGCATTAAGTTAAAACACGTGTAAGGTGTCCGGATACACACACGTATGTGTGCCATTTCTTAGTAAAAGAACGAGAAGATTTCAGACCCGCTATCCAAATTAGTAGCAGACCTTACAGGCAGGTGTGGGGGGTGCAGCAAGTAGGCTCACATGTTTCATTCTGTTTTGGAACTGTTTTCAGGAAACATAGTCATCACACTACAATCTTAAGAGTCAAAGTGCTGAGAGAGCTTGAGAGGAGGACTCTGGATTCCTCGTGGGGGCCCAGCATGGGCTTTGTGGAGAAGGTAAAGATTAGAAGGTGAGGCAGACAGAAGCAATGGATTTAGAATCTAATCCAGGCTTCCCTGTTCACCAGGACTTGCTCCAGTGACCTCTCTGGTGCTCAGCTCTCTCGTATGTGATGCTTGAATAAAGTAAATAGCCGCCTTCGAGAGTTCTCATGAGGCTTAACTGAGATGAGGCAACCTGCATGCTCCGAGCACAGCCTGGCACAGAACAGGTGCACATGTCATCTATTAACTGTATTATTATTGCGGCCATTATTTGTCACATGTCAGCATTCAGATTTGCTTAAATGATCGAAAGGAGAACAAAGAGACTGCGACCGGACCTAGCAACCTCATTAGCCAGTCTCTTAGAGACGGGCTCATAGAACCTTCAGCAATGAAAGGTTAGTCCTGCCTCACACTGTCTGCCACAGTCCACACAAACCAAGGTAGGTCCTTGAGCACTGGAAATGTCAATAGTGGAGTTAAGCCTGTTTAATTTTAATTAACTTTAATTTAAATAGAGACGTGTAACTAGTGGCCCTCATGCCACATGGCACATTTCTAGCGAGTTCTACTTTCCCCAGCTAAAATATCCTCATTTTCTCCTAGCAAAAAACAGCACCAGTAATAGTGCTTAAAATGTGATGAAATCCTAAGCATTTCAGTTGCAGCAGAAGACACGATTTTAGGGCATTTTGAAAAGCAGTTCCATTTTCTACCTCAGTGGGGTTTTCTGACTGCGTGGGGAGAGTCTCAGCAGGTGCTATATGGTCCTGTCCATAACAGCGGCTCTTAACGCTTCCCAATCTCCCTTTTCTTCCTAAGAGAAATCAAACCATGGACACAACAAATAACCTTCCTCAAACACAGCCATAGGGAGAAACTGTTAACACTGCTTTGTTTCCAATGGATTTTTAGAGACTGACTCATATTTCATAAAGTTCACACTGTCCAAGTACACAGTTCAGTGTTTCTTTTCACATATTTACAAAGGTGTACAACGATCGCCACTGTCTAATTACAGAGCATTTGCCTCACACCAAATGGAAGCTCCCTACCCATTAAATGCTCAGGTCCTGCTCCCTCTCCCCTTCACCTCTAGAGCCCATAAACCTGCCTCCTGTTCCTTCAGCCCCCCTTATTCTAAACCTTCACATCAGTGGAGTCTTACACTGTGTGGTCCTCTGCATCTGGCTTTGCTCGCCTGGTATAATACTCTCAAAGTTCATCCGCGCTATGGCAAGTGATGCTTCATTCCATTTGATGGCTGAATAATATCCCATTTTAGTCTGTCTCACTCTGAATTCATCTGTTCATGAGCTGACGGGGCCTTCAGGTCGCTGCCATCATTTGCCAGGTACAATGCCGCCATGCCTGTGGGAGCCCAAAGTTTTGTGTGGGCATATGTTTTAAATCATTGTGGATAAATCCCTCAGAAAAGAATGGGTGGGTCACAGGGTAACGCAATGTACAATTCTTTTTGAGGAACTATTAAACTGTTTTCCAAGGTGGCTGCAAAATATTACATTGGACAAAGGACATTACAGATCCTGCCAGCACTGGCTGTAGGATCCAATTTCTCTGCATCTTCACCAACACTTCCCTTCCATCTTTTTAATTATAGCCATTCCAGTTAGTATAACCAATGTATTTTTAATAGATACCATTTATGGCTCAGCACCTGTGGCTCAATGGGCTAAGGCGCCAGCCACGTACACCTAAGGTGGCGGGTTCAAATCCCCAGCCCGGGCCTGCCAAACAACAATGATGGCTGCAACCAAAAAATGGCCGGGCGTTGTGGCGGGCGCCTGTTGTCCCAGC
>CAUYQV010164780.1:0-42641 GCA_963574575.1 Galagoides demidoff
GATACAATGATTAACCGAATGATGTGAAAGTTATGTTAACCAGCTTGATGAAGGTGTTTCAAATTGTATATGAAACAGCACAATGTACCCCATGTTTGCATCAATGTACACAGAAATCAATTAATAAAAAAAAAAAATTCAGTGCTGAAAAGATTCCCTGTTTAACAAATGGTGCTGGGTGAACTGGCTGGGGACCTGTAGAAGACTGAAACTGGACCCACACTTCTTACCATTAACTAAGACAGATTCTCATTGGATTAAAGATTTAAACTTAAGACATGAAACTATAAAAATACTAGAAGAAAGTGCAAGGAAAACTCTTGAAGAAATCCACCTGGGCGAATATTTCATGAAGATGACCCCCCAGGCAATTGAAGCAGCATCAAAAATACACTACTGGGACCCAGATCAAACTAAAAAGCTTCTGCACAGCCAAGAACACAGTAAGTAAAGCAGGCAGACAGCCCTTAGAATGGGAGAAGATATTTGCAGGTTATGTCTCTGACAAAGGTTTAATAATAACCAGAATCCACAGAGAACTCAAACGAATTAGCAAGAAGAGAACAAGTGATCTCAGGGTGGGCAAGGGACTTAAAGAGAAACTTCTCTGAAGAAGACAGGCGCATGGCCTACAGACATATGAAAAAATGCTCACCATCCTTAATCATCAGAGAATTGCAAATCAAAACTACTTTGAGATATCATCTAACTCCAGTGAGATTAGCCCATATCACAAAATCCCAAAATCAGAGATGTTGGTGTGGATGGAGAGAAAAGGGAACACTTCTGCACTGCTGGTGGGAATGAAAACTAATACCTTTGAGCCTAAGGATTAGGCTCAAAAGTTGGTGACAAAAACTGAACTGGTGACAAAAGCTGAACTGAAATCCCTTCCCCAAAGAAATGTTTTGGCAACTCAAGATTTATGATCTCCTAATAGGGTTGTTTATTCAGTTATTTTTTTTTCACATTAAATTAAATCCTCAATAGTTGGTATATATGGTGAAGAAATTGTCATTTATAGGCATAGACCACAGAGCTCGGAGCTTGAAAATACAGGAAGTCCATAAGGTTCATATGCAATTCAAAACACGAACTTTATGGACACTCTGTACTAAGAATACAGGAAAAATAAACATGACAAGTTAATTGTGGAAGAAGACACATTTGTGTGATTATTTTTAATTTTTTAAATTAAAAAAAAATATTCTAGTGAAGGAATGGCCTGAATATATTTGAAGGCAAAAGAAAAAAAGAGCCAGCAGAATACTTGAGACCAATAATTGAAGATAATGAAAAGAGAAAGACTGTGAGTTTTTCCTTCCAAGAGAGAGATAATATAAATCAATAAAGACTTTATCAAGGCTTTGGACACTTAGCCTGTCTCTGATATTGAATATAAATAACTTTTGGCAAAAAAGCTGCAATTGTAAAAATTGAGTTATTTTAAAGTTAAGTACCACCATCTCTAGGGAGAATGAAGTAAGAAATAAAAGGGGTGGATGTAAAAACACTTAGTATTGAGTATGGGAGTGGTGTGATTGCCAAGTGTGGAATCTGGGACATCTACTGGGCTAAGGCACTTCTGCCTGGCCGTTCTGTAGCTTCAGGGGTGCCATTCTTTTATTGTAGTCATCATGTATATTGCTATTAATAACATTCCTGGCTGAAGTCACATTACAAATTAACCCTCAGTCATTGTATTAGTTAAAAGTAAGGCAATAAGAGGCAGAAAATTAAATATTTCAGGGCAGGGGTGGAGCGTCTGGACGAGTTGAAGGATGGTATGGGTGTGTACTGGCTCTCAGGTCAAGAATACGGGAGCAGTCAAATGTTGCTAACTAGTTATATGTGACAGATATATTCTTTAGTTAAACTACTTATAATCAAAATGGAATAAAATAAGATATTTGAATAAACATGGCAAAGAATGTGCAATATGCCTGAACACACTTGATTTCAATGTGGGAAGTTGAAAACAAATTATAGAGTTATTAATAGATGATTAAAAATGAGTTAGTAGACTCACGTTTGTATGTTAAAGAATAGAGATTTAAACTTTGTCTGAAAGTTTAAATATGTCTCTATTTTCCTGAACAGAGATTTAAACTTTCGAATATTGACTAATAGTAATTGCTAGTCAGAATAATGAAAACTTAACCTCTATAAAGTGTCCTGATTTTTCCTTGTATTAATATTTTAGATTTTAATAATTGCTAATCAGAATAATGAGAACTTAACCTCTATAAAGTCTCCTGAATTCTCCTTGTATTGATACTTTAGATTTTGTGTGATATTTTTGCAAGGATTTAATGAGATAAATAATGATGTCTATAAAATGGGAAATTAATTCTGATCACATAATGTCTTTACATGCTGTATTAGTTATATTGTTATGTGTTCATCCCAGTGTTGACTTTTACTAACTTAAAATGTGGCCTTCCTAGCAGCTGTGGTTTTAGCAGATTCTTTTTATTTTTATAATCTGATTCCAATTTTCCTAACTGACTAATTTGTTATGAAAAAGCATAACCTTTTGCTGTGCTAACCAGCTTTATATGTGGAGTTTACTTAAAAAGATAAGGTAAAGCAGACTGCATACCAATAGTGGTGCAGTTAACTATTTCAAATCTTATTTTAAGAAGGAATAGTTAATATTACGTTGCATTTACAGTTGTGAGAGAAGTTTTAAATTATAAATTAAAAATAGGAATTTACCACCAATGTTTCTGTTATTTAAGAATCATATACTTCTACTTCTTTACTTAACATGTAAGATTATGAAATACAGGGTGAGAATGTAAGCTACTCCTTGGGGTAGTACATCTAACGCTTTAGAACCAGACGTCATGGTTCAAATCTCTACTCTGTCACTTACTGGAATATAATTTTGGATAAGCTCTTTGCACCTAAGTTCTCGTATGTGGAAAATAAGGGGTGACAATAACACCCACTTATCCTACAGGATTATTAGGAGGAACAAAGTATCATGAAGTAAAGTATTTATAAAAATGTTTGGCACAAATAAAGTGGAAATACTGAAGTCATTCCACAGAAATTTGTCACTTCACAATTTCTTCAGTATTTTAGTAGAAAGGTTTACAATAAGTTTAACACGTTTTTCATTTCCTTGACTGATGATATTTTGGCTATGAATTCAATAAAGCATCATGATCTATCTGAATGAATTAGTTTTCCAACTGTTTAAAGAATTGCTATCATCTTTCAGGATTCTAAAACTGCCAACCACAGACGCCAATCAACCTTGACACAGTAAGGATCTGAACTTTTGGCCAGGAGGCCATATTTAAATTATTAAAAGCTCAGCAGCCCAGTCAGACAAGCACACCTGATCAGTCTGTTGACCCTGTATTAAAACAGCTTCTTGGCACACTCCTTTCCATTGACTTCCATAAAACTATTCTGCGTTCTCTTGTACATACCTTGCTATTCCCTTTATCATCTTCTCTGCTGGATCATCCTAATCTGCCTAAATAGTAAGAACTGACATCATTCGAAATTCAACCCTAGCTGGTTTTCTTTTTTTTTTTGAGACAGAGCTTCAAGCTGTCCCCCTGGCTAGAGTGCTGTGGCTTCACAGCTCACAGCAACTTCCAGCTCCTGGGCTCAAGCGAGTCTCCTGCCTCAGCCTCCCAAGTAGCTGGGACCACAGGTGCCTGCCACAATGCCTGGCTATTTTTTGGTTGTAGCCGTCATTGTTGTTTGGCGGGTCCAGGCTGGATTCAAACGTGCCACCTTAGGTGTACGTGGCTGGCTCCTTAGCCACTTAAGCCACAGGCGCCAAGCCCCTAGCTGGTTTTCTATTGACACACTAAAATCTCTTGCCATATGATCTTACCCACACAATTGGAATTAAATAAACTGTACATTATAATTCCCATATATATAATTGTAGCATTTCCCACGCTCAAGGGGATAAAGGGTCCCCCGTTTAGGGCTGAACAAGGACCCTCATTTCTTAGACCTGGACTATTTCATGAAGGGACTGTATCCACTCATTAAGGCTTTCATTAACCCTGTCCCCAGTAGGAAGGGACTGGACCCAGTCATTCATACACTCATGCATCTTGGCCCGCAGAAGCGACTGTATCCATTCATTCGTTACAACACCCTGGCCTAATGTAACTACGAAGGACCCCTGCAACTATCTACACCTCTAGAGACAAAGAACCCAGGCAGAGGGGAGTTTTTCCTACTGGGGTCTCTCCTTCTGTCAGGAACTCTGGTGTTTTTTCTGTGCTCTTTTCTGCACAATAAATCCTGTCTTACCACTAATCTGTGCTTGGTGGATTCATTCTTCAAATCCAGGAGACCAAGGACCTACTAAAGAAAGAAATTCCAGTAACAAGTAGATCTCTAGAGGGACATTGGAATTGTCAAATCTGTAGCCTCTCTCTGTACTTTCCAAATTCTTTTCTCTTCTTTTTCTCTTCTAGCTACATTTAACTGCCTGTGAGTGCGGCTGTGCCTATGAATGCTGTCTAAACCAAGGGGGCATCAAGCTATTTCCAGGCCCATTTAAAGATGACGTATTTCACAATACTCCACGTTTTTTCTCTTCCCTCAGCTCCCTAGTCCAGTTGAGAAGATCTAGGATGGCTTTTGGGGTAAATAACCACAGAGCAAAGGAGCTTAGGTCACTGAATGACAAGGCACATGATATAAAGTCCCTCAGATAATTTGTCTTACAGTATTACATTAAAAAATAAAGGTTTTTTTGTGGTATGTCTCTGAGAGTTTGTTGTAGTTATTGTTGTGACTGTTAAGTGACTGTATGAGCACAGTATATACCTACTATTATTACCTGGATTATTATACTATAATCCCCAGGGTTCAATAAGTCACTGCTACTAATTTGATGAACATGACTCTGACCCTACCAGATAAATAACCTTTAAAAAAAGTCTTAGTACATAAAATGATGAGAATGCTAACATTTATTGTGTAATGAATAAGTCATTCTGATTTAATTTTTAAAATAGATAAATTTGACAAAGAATAGTGTAACATTTTAGCAAACACAATTATAATTTTCAAACATTAATCTTATTTTTTCAAAATATTATGAAGCTGAATTAGCCTTTTATTCAGTTTACGTTGTTCAAAAATGACTCAATAGGACAGAAAGTGAACCCACTCTTCATTCTACTTGTGTTAATTTATATTTCCCACTTCTAACTATTAAAAGCCATTGGCAGATATCGAAATGTCTGTCTCATGCAGTACTGTGAGAAGTTCACACTCGCTGACTCATTCTCTCATATTCATAATGGTCAAAACATTTTGCAAATGTGCCGTAGTGGCTCACCTTAGACAAAGTGAAAAGGGAAATTGAATTGGGGAAATATGAGAACTGCTGACGAGCGCTCTCTCTTTCACCGAGGGCAGTGGGAGAAAATATGAAGAGGAATTTCAGCATGAAGGAATCGGAATTACTTCCTGTCAACAAGGGCACTAAAATATATGTTTTTTTGATTGAACAATAAACTTAGGCAATAAAGCAGTAAAAAATCCAATAACGTCTGATTACACAAATATTTTATGTACTATAAGTCAATAGGCAATTTAAAGCAAAAACAAAACCACCAAATTTTGCTGGGGTTAGGGTTGGTTAAAGATGCTGTCCATTACACTTTGCCATGAATTGAACATTGATCATTGTTAATCACTCGAAAATGTGTCCTTTGGAAAAAGTTTTCTTTCATTTGCTTTTCTGGCATACAGGGCTTAACAGAAGTGAATTTATATTATGATTCTTCCATAAACCTTTTATGGAAGGTGATAACCAATTTATGCCCGAGATAAAGTGTCTAACAATATATTTTCATTTACTATGCAATGATTCATTCCCCCAATTAAATAATTGAAAACTATTTTATGCAATTATCTGATTGTTTAATGTGTATACTGATACTAAACTGATTAAAAGAAAATGATTCTCTTTGTTTTTAATAGCTGCTCATGGATATAGTCACCTAATGAAATTGAGGCAGGGGAGAAAATGGACTGGAGTACAATTTTTGTCCTAACTATCTTAAGAAGAAAAAACAAGATGTGCATAATCTACTAAACCATCTTCAACGGTGTCAGCTCAACGAGAGGCATTAAAATGCAATTAAAGGGCTCAAGATTTTCTGATGCTAATATCCTTGAGGGAGATTGTTGATTAAACTACTGAATGTGGACATACAAAATATAAAACTGCAAATATCAAGGGCTTATTGTCCTGTTAATTTGAGTTTATATTTATATTGAATACTTGGCTGAAGTATTGTGTGATTTTTATATTTGTTTTCTTATGGCTCAAGAATATATAAGTGCTTGTCTTTGTCTTAAGTTTTTCCAAGAAGACATAATGAAATTATTCATCTTTCTATTCTATTACATATTTTCATCACTTTTGAGAATTCATTCTTTGTATTAAATAAATCTGATAATTGGATGTCTGTACCAACTGGAAAATTCAGGACACATGGTAATTTGGTGGCCCCTTAAGTGTTCAGTCTTTTCTAAGGATCAGCTGTTTCTCTAAAAGAAGATGTCATCTGTGAAGGTGTCACAGAGGGTGTCATCTGTGTGCCAAAACCCTAAGGGTCTCCACTGTGATCCATCCATGAAAGTCTGCCAAAGACCAGAAACTCTGTCTCTATCTGCCACTGCTATATCGGGCATAATCAGATCTGCTGGATCGTTTGGCTCAAGCAGAAGAACAGCCTGGATGGAAGTGTGGACCTTTTGCAGACCCTTTTTATGTTCTGGGTCCCACTCGAAACACTTACATTTTCAGATCACTAGGTAAATGGGCACCCACTTGAGGCTGCCTCCACACTTGAAAGTCTCTAGCCTGTTTAGAATTGTATGTCTATTTCGGTTGTAGTAGGGGTCAGATGCCACAGATTAACCTTTGTCCTTGAAGGGCTATTTTGACATGCCTTCCACAATTGGCAATGAGGAAGTTTCAACTATTTTAGAATAATAATATTTAAAATGTGGGTATGAGCTAAGATACTAGCACTTAGAATGGAATAATAGGATTTGATCTAACCTAAATCTAGATTAAAGAATTAGACATAATTATCAAACTTCTAGTATGGAACTATTATACCACCTTTAAAATAATTTAGGTGTTAAACATACTTTTAATTTAATAAATATAGCATTAAAAATTCCAACTGACATCTTTACCAGAGAATTAAGATCCAATTGCCATACAAAGCATTTGTGACAATAAATGTTTTTAATAGTTTTACAATAGAAAAATTTATTAATTTCAAATAGTTTATAAAAATTCATCTTATGGTAATTCCAGGAAAAGTCTCAGGATTTGGTTTCAAATGGGGCTGTCCAGATGAGAGCACAGTCATGTTTTAGAGACTTCCATATGTAAAGCAGGCTGGCTATGGCCTTGGAGAGGCTGACATTTCTACTTCTTATGGCAATCATCGACTACTTGGAAGTGGGGTGATTTTATTTAATTTTTTTCAACTTGATGTTTTTCTGTACCAGGTATAAGGAAAATCAAAGCTTCCTGTGAAGTAAGTTCACTGTTCACTTTTACCAACTCGTCTGAGTCTGACAAGGCAAAACACCTAAATACAGATGATGTGAAGCGAGGTTGTTAGTTACAGATCGGGAGCAAGGGGCGTGAGAAGTCTAAGACTCATTGTGAGTCAGTCTCCCAAGGTTCGAGAAAACATCCTGAAGTAGGTCCAGTCTCACCTATCCATGTCCAAACTGCACCAAAGCAAAGGCATTCACAAAATCACCCTGTCCTGAGTTTTGTACCCTGGGGTAAAAAAATCTCTGGGCTAAAGAATTAAAGGACCTGCTACTGGGAGCAGGCCAGCTTTCCTTTTCCTCAAGATGTTGTATTCTTAGCACATCTAAAGTCCTTCTTGAGAACTGCCAGCCAGAATGGGAGGAGTCCTGCACGGAGGCCTGCCCTGTGCTTTCCTTCCCGAGGGTAGCACATTACTGCGCACGTATGCCACCCACATATCCTCCTGGGGATGGGACACTGCATGCCTGTGGGTTTCTAGAAATATGGAATAGCAAGAATAGGCAGAAGAGCAAAAGATGTCAGAAAATTTATAAATAATGAAGTTATTATTTTAGAGACATATGCACCTACGATTATGCAGGCTGTGTAAGCTGTAGGGTTTCTGTAATGACACTTTGCTGTGGGATATGCTTTTTTCCTCTACGATCACCCACTGAAAACAAAAACATCACGACCTTCAATCCTTATCTCCGGTATTTCTCAGCTTAGAAACAGAAACGTGTACATGTGTGGGAAGACTGGACATGATCCCTAACGCCTCCCCTTTGGTCATCTGCTCTTAAAGAAAAAATCACCAAGCAACATTTTTATTTATTTTTTTTTGGTCCCTGTATTATCACATTGATCGATTTTTCTCTAGTGATTCCTATTTCAGTTTCCTGAGGCTCTACAATTTCTTGTTTTAATAACCAGTAACTGCTTCTCCACATGGTCACTAGTTTCCAGTAGACATGGCTGGGAGGGAGACTTGTCTCGCCTCTGACTGACTCTACTCCTTCAAAGCCCCCTCTTCTCTTAGAACTGACTACAAAGTCCTCACAGTGGCAACAACCTCTTTTCAGGTTGTAGCATTCGGACTTCACGCTCCCTGTTTGTTACTTCAGCTTCACGGCTTTAATTTATCTGTTAGAATTGGGCCAAGTTATTTCCTCTCTAGGCCTTTCCACGCAGTCTTCTCTCCAGCCCTGGAATGACCTTCTGTATAATCTATCCATGCCCAGAGAACTCCATCTAGTTCTCATACTAAATGCCATTTTCTCAGGAAAGACTTTTGTGAATTATTGAACAGGTTAGTAATAATCCAGTGTGAAATATAAAGATCTCCGCATGAACACTGTGTCAGTAAATGAAGGACTCAAAATGAGTGAATCTTCTTATGAGAATACGTGGCTCTAGATACCTGCCTTCCCTGTTTGGAAGAGCGAGGACTGTTAGGCATGTGAAGATACTCTGGCTGTTATCCTGTTTAATTTTTTTGAGTTGGTGAAAGAATTAGAAGAATAAAGAAAACAAGTGTTGAACATATTGGTTTCCTACTTCAGTTGCTGGTGGTAATGATGTTTAGCAGCATTGTGATGAGTGTGGGTATAAAACTTACTTCTATTTCAGAAAGTTGTTGCATTTAGTTAGATGATATTGGTGCCCAAAGCAGCCATCCTGAGTAAAGTCTGAATCTAACACTGCAGGTGTCTGATCAGTGGTTTTGCTATTCCATACACCACATTCAGGTCGTTTTATCAACCAGAGGGCCAATGGGTATGTTAACTTCAGATTAGGACAAAGTCTAAATCCTCCTTCCCTCTCTTCTCTTTCTTCTCTCTCTGTACGTCTTTGTAACACATACATATGTGTTATTGTTAAAGTGAGTGGCCAATGGTTATACATGAATAGTAAAAAACAACCCTTAATTTTAATTTGCATTAAGACTTTCAATATTTCTGAAGAATGTAAGAAAATTCGATTCAGAAAACTGAACCGTGTACTCTGTTGAAAATAATCTGCTTATTATGAACCATCGCAAGAGGAGATAGATCATGCTCAATGGTTGGAAGCATGAAATTAAAATTGCAAATAGACAAAAATGAAGCAAAATAAAATTAATAATCACATTCTCATTAGCAATTTAAAACGACAAGTATCGGTAATCATGAGATGTAATGTTTTTATATATTGTGTGCCTAATGTACTATAAGAAATAAAATGCTAATTAAATGGGAAAATATGTTCTCTGTTTCACAAAATAAAGCCTTATAAAAAAGAATTATAGTTTGTTTATTTTTAAGTCGTGAATAACAAACTTTTTATTTCAATATGTGGTTAACATTGGTTTTATAAAAGACAGGCTGGCTATTAATATTAATAAAATATAAGAAATTTGTATGCACATGCATTTTATTTTTTAACATTTTAATTATAAGTAGTATCATCAAGAAGTTACTGATAATAGTTTTTGATGTAAACTGGTGATGACCTTATAAGATTAAAAGTTATGTGTCAGTATTCTCTTTTATTTGCCAATTACAAAAAATGTAGAAAACAAAAAACATTATGCTGGATCAATTTCACCTGTTTATTTGGAAACATTATGTACACATGTGGTGCAAATCTCTACTGCTAATCATAGAATTGGGAAAAATTCCATGCTATGAAATTTGCTATGGAAATATTTGTGTTAGTTTTGAAGAGACCATCATAGATAAATAGATGATAGGAAATCTAGCCCAATATTAGCTGTAGTCCTTCAAAAGCTTATTCCTAGCCACTTTACATATATATACTGTATATATCTTGATGGGGAGGTTAAAAGTTACTAGCCCTCTGAGGGAAAAGGTGAGCACATGTACGCGTGTGTGTATATGTGTGTGCTTGTGCGTTAAGTGAGGAGTATAAAATAGAAGGGCAAAGGGATGAGAGCAATCTGTAATCCAGGAATTTATTTGTCCTTTTATCATGAACCACTTTGTCAGTACATAAACAAGTAGCAGACAGACAACTGAACAATGAGTGTCTGGAATCTTCCGTGATGACATTCTTCCAAGGACTCCTGTCCATCAAGAATGCGACCATTGTAATCTCTCAGTCACGTCTAAAGTTTGGCTGAAAATGTCTGGGGACAGTAGCAGACCCTCCTAAAATTGGTCAGCTTGGAACTTTTACTCAATCAAACGAATAACCTACTCTCTGAAATATATCCATCCTTCTATTTCTATCCAAAACTATAACAGCATTTCATTGTTCTTAATTTATTGAGAACTTAAATCTAAGAATTCTCCCAGGTTGTATTTCTGACTTCCAGTAAGAAATCGGAAAAGTCATTTACTCCTCTGTGAACTTCCAACACACTATTTGTCAGGAGGAGGAGTATTTATCTGTCTTCTCCTGGTACTTGGTTTAATTTATATGGGTGCAGAACTTTTCACTTTATATCATATTTCATGAAATACTCTAAGCTTTTATTTCATCTTCATGTACTTGCTGTCAATTGCTTTCCTTGTTTTATTTCCCAGTAACATTTCTAAGATCACTGCCTCTGTGATCTCTAAAGAAAGAGCACTCAGGACTATATAGTAATAGATTACCTTCTTTTGTTTTGCTTATACAGTAAACAAATGTGAATTGAACGTGTATGTGTATATTTAGACATTACATTTATTATAGCATCTTGGCTCACTCTAAACCTTATATAGGAGAAGACAAAAGGTTATATTCTGATTGTTTTCATATAACTAAGTTTAAATACTAGTGACATCCCTGATGATCTTAGATATTTTTTGTTATTATTATTATTATTTTGGCAAACTTCAAAGAGCAAAACCTCAGACTATTTTTCTAGGAGGGGTTAAAGCATTTTTTAAATCCCTAAGTTAGATATATGCAACATATACCTCTACTATTTTTTTTGTATTCAAATTTATTTTAAAATTTTTAGCATATACTGAGAAATTATTGTTGTATATATTTGTGGGGCCAAAATAATGTTATAATTTTTAGTGTAATGTGGAGTCATTAAATCCAGTGTATTAATCTATTTATCACTTCAAGTATTAGATATTTTTGTGATAAGAACATTTGAGATTTACTCTCTTAGAGATACTGAAAATTAAAGGACTCAATTAAAAGCTATATTCATCATACTGCACAACAGAATATTTAACAAGCTGCAAGTTATTGCAACTTGGAACACTACTAGTATCTCAGTATCTGGAAAATAGGTTCAAAGCAATATATGTTTGTGAGGTAGGAAAATCATACAATTACACACATAGAATCCTAAACTTTATTTTGTCTCAGGTTACAAATGTATATATATAAAAATCTCCCTGCCAGCACAAAGACATGTCTGTGTACTGTTTCTACTACAGGGCTACACACATAGTTTATTAACAAGGTAAGAAGATGGTGTTTACTCTTTGTTAACCCTAAAGGTAGACCCTAAATCACAGAATTCTTGCCTTTCTTTTGTTGCCTTTATTAAAGTTAAGACTTTTCATGAAATATTTACAATTTAAAACCTAGGAAGTTATATATATATCAGGAGTTTGATACAACATACATTAATTATAAAAATTGTTATTTTTAAAGAAAGATAATAGTAACAGTATAATGAAACAATGTTTTCAAAATAGATAATGTATTTATTTGTCTAGTATAAATTTTGAACAATAATTAGCAAATTAAACCCAAGCAAATTAGATTGACTTCTAGTGTCTGATTTAATATCACAGGCTAAACATTTCTAAAAAGTTATAAAAAGAATTAGTGCATATTCTTAACTAGGGTAGAGTTATATAAAAGAGTGGTAAAAATGTGTAATAGTAACAAATACTTTCTACACTAAACTGTAAGTCCTAAGTAGAAAAAATGTTATCAAGAATTATCAAGTTAAACCATAACATGGATTTTATCAAAAGGTTGACAATATAATAGCAAAAAAAAAGTGTAATGAAAAATGGATATAAATCACACTGTTAGCAAATTGCAGGACAAAAAACATGAATGACCACTTTGGGATATAATTATTATGTCACTTATTTCTCACGTATTATCATTTTAATATTTCTTTCTTTTTTCTCTTATTTATTTCAGACCTACCTTTTCTAACACTATTTTTATCACAGCTGATTATATGGGAAATGAATGATTTAGTCTTAGTTCTCTTAAATGAAAGTGAATTCTGCTTTGAGTTAATTCATTCATTTATAGCATGTTTATGCTGATCCTTGGAAAGATGTATCATCATATATAATAATGATACTCCCGATTCTGTCACCACCATGTGGTAGTGATGCAAAGAGCATCTTCTCTCCGTGGACACACCTGTCTCACTGTTGCTAGTTAGATAAATCTGGCATCTCATGGTCACTCACATCCTTTGTCAGTCTTGAAAAGCCACATTCTTCCCCCCTTCACCACATACCCTATTATTATTTCAGGGAGAATAGTCCACATTTTCTAATAATAGAAAACAAAGAAACAAAATTCTCACATCTCCTATCCTTATTCCCCATACATATACCGCTTACTCATTCATTTTATATCATTTCACTCAAATTCTGTTTCCTCTTGTAGATTCTCTTATATGTGATAGACTGAAACTGCTCACTTCTGGAATACAAACTCCAAATCACCTCTTTGAAATGAATTCCTATAATTATTTTTCTATACCTATTATCATTATGTTAGATTATAATTTCACGTAAATTTTCCAGGTCTCTTCTTTAGTTTTCCTAAAATTTTGTCTTTTCCTGAGGTTCTTCACTCCAGACACGTTCTTCTACAGTTTCACATCCCGATTCTTGCCTAACAATCTAAACACGTATTTATGTCAGTCATTTCCGTGGCTTACGGAAAAAATTACATACTTGTATTATTCCTAAAATTGCATTCCTAAAGCTTCTAATTTTAATTCAGTACTTAGGACATTAATTCATCAATCTGTCTCCAATCAGTCCCTTCAAGCCCTTTCATCTCTCTCTCTCTCTCCCCCACACACATGCACACGCAGTTGGTATGTGTAGCTGCCTGCCTGCTGCTATACTTGCTTATACATATAATGAGTCCTTAGTTCTAGGCAGATGCATGAAAAAATAGAAAAAGTGAAACTCTGCATTCCAGGACCTTAGAGTCTGATTTAGGTAAATAAATAATGGACACTAAGTATAATGGTCAATTATGTAGAATATTGCAAGATGATAAATAGTATTAAATACAAGAAAAAGAGGGGCAAGGGATCAATAGGACTGTAAGAGGTATTGAGTTGTCATGGTGATTTTCATTATGGTAGCAAGAGGTTCCCTGACAGTGTGATAGGTGAATCATTGCTCTCTATAGAGAAAGAAGGAAGAGGGAGTTCTTTCAGGACATATAGGGAAAAAGCATTTCCAAAGTCATAACATTCATTGCAAAGTTATTAAGATAGGGACACGTCTAAGACACTCAAAGCCAGTGTGGCTGAGGTGGAATATTCAGAATAAAAAAATAAGAGAACCAACGGTGACAAAGGCCATCGTAAGGATTTTCATTGTTATGCATGATGAGATGGCAAGTGCATCACTCAGGGTTAGTTAAGAAATATAAACCAACTATATTCTTGAAGAGAAAATAGTAGGACAGGGATAAACAGACATTTAAATGTGTAAAAGTCCAGGGAGTAAAGTCCACATTTTCCAACTAGGGACCCCCTGAGGAGAGCGCTAATGCCTCAGTCTACATTCAGTATTTGTATCTTATATATGATGACTCAGAAAAATAAAGTCACACTGGGTTTCGGTTGTTTGTTTTAGGTACAACCGTCATATGTAGTTAACTCCCCATGAGGCTATAGGTGTTAGTTGTGGGGTAGTTGAGCAGGAAGGATAAGTGAGGAATGGGAATTCAAGCCACTTGACTGTCCTATTTAATTACACCTTAGGCTCTGCTATAACCCAATTTCATCCATGCTACTTTTAGGTGATTAGTTTAGTGTCACAACTCAATTTTATGACTCAGTGAATCAGATAATATCTAGTTCATGAAGTACAATTGAAGTATAACTGTTTGGTTGGTTTCCTATCATCAGGTAGTGGTTCAGGCCATACTAGGACACAGTGTTAAGCCATTTTTATTCTAATCCTAAAATACTCAATAGCGCTTTTCCTATTGGACTTATTGGAGTTCCCACACTGTATTTGAAATTTCCAGAAACTGTTTGAGGGTGAATGTATCTGAGAAATTATGAACCACAATTGGTGGAGTTACTTGCTCAATAGGTGTTACTGTCAGCAAATACTCCTGTCTCTGATTGCCATGCACAAGTGGTAGCCTTATGGGTTATCTCACTAAATGGTTCAAAGTAGCACACAGACATATGATAAAGGTAACCTCCATACATCCAAGAGACTTGGCAATTATTGAGCTTCTTTCTGAGGTGCTGGGTCCCTGAATTTTGTCTGAGATTTTATTCCACCTTTTGGCCTAAATATTTTATTGACAAGTTGATGAGCATTTGCGGCTTCTTACTCACAAGCTCTAATCACCATATCAGCAACTCAAAGGAGCAACAAGATATCCTGGACAATATATTAGGTGTTCAAGATAATAGTGAGCTTTATTATGAAGGGACCTGCAGAATTGTGTTGTCCTCAGCATAGACAGTGAAGTGGTCTGACATCCGTACAATGTAGGAATACATAGATTCCGATGGCACTTCCTATTTCATAGGTATAGACATGTAAAAGCTCTTGTACAAAAAGATTCCGAGGTTTGGTTGGATCTTTGTGCAGCAGGTGTAAATGAAATCAGCACCTGATAAAAATAACAATAATGCAACCTCATTCATAACTACCTTTTTGTTTTTTTCCAGAAGTCATTGAGAAATTCAAAGAAGAATTGATAGGAAAGACATTTCTCCATTTTCCATGCCTTTTAAGATGGCAATACTATCTGCAGTCTGTCAGTTGTTGCATATAGTTTTTGGTTTATTATTTTTCTAGAAAGCAGAAGTTCTTGGGGCTTCTACATTTCCTATAGTAGATTCCCTTCAAAGCCTCAGGAAGCTGATGTAGAAATTCAGCCAGGTGTTTCTCAATTGTGTACCCAGTAATAGATGAAATGGGGCACTGTGTGTGGACACACCGAGACAGAGTCAAGCAAACCTGTTCATTTGTAATGTGATCACCTGTATTATTGATTAATTTATTTCCTCCAAGCTTCAGAGTCAACCATCAACGGTTATTCTTCAATAATCAAAGGAATGTTTTGTTTTTGTTTTTGTTTTTGAGACAGTGTCTCAAGCTGTCACGCTGGGTAAATTGTTGTAGCATCATAGCTCACAACAACCTGTAACTCAGGCTCAAACAATTATCTTGCCACAGTTTTTCTCTTTTTAGTAGAGACAGCGTCTCACTTTTTGTTCAGGCTGGTCTCAAACTCATGAGCTCAAACAATCTATCCGCCTCAGCCTCCCAGAGTGCTAGGATTATAGGCGTGAGTCACGGTGCCTGACCATCGATGTATTGTTTTAAAGCATCTCCCTTATACATGGAGTATAATGTTGGGATTTTTTTCAGTAGAGAGCATGGGAAAGATATCGTGGGTGGAGGATACCATTCAGAGCTTTTGACTATTATACATCTATTCCAATATTTCTATTTTTCTAAGACTTGATCCTTCTATACTATAAAAAATGAGTTCTGTATTTATTATAGACTATGGTGGAATCCATATTCCAGTCGTCTAATCAGGGTTGCTGAAAGTGCTGCTCCCGTGACAGGAACCAACTCAATACATCTAAGCACGGTGGTAGAGCCCACTCACCCAACATCACGTACCTTCCTCTATGACATACCATGATCAGTTGTTCCCACAAAGGTACCTTGGGTTCTACCAGGCTCAATAGTAAAAGCATTCCAATTCCTTTAATGACTATTATTTCTCTTCCAAGTAGAATTTGTTTTTCCCTATTTAATTCAGTTATTTTACTCTAATTCTGGATCTGGATATAACGAAAGGCTGTTTGGAGAGCCTATAGAAAAGCCGGCATCTGTATGTGAGACAAATTTGCCTCTTGGGAATTTATAAATTCCAGAAGTAAAAGAAGGCTGGAATCCTTACATAGAGGAGAATGGAGGGGTAGCTCAGTTACATCATGAGTCTCAAAATAGTTAGACTTTTTAGAATCACCCCAAGTAGCCACATACCACTTGATAGAGTTTTCTCAATCACATGATTAAATTTGGTAGAAATGACCTGCAGTGAGCTGGATTTTATCTATTTTGTAAATATAATACTCTAGCCACACACATTTATATTGGGAATTGGATATATTGGCTTGAGAACTAGAGGAGGTAAGAGATTATTTCAAGATAATCATGGAAAGTCTTCAGTATTCCTGTCTGATCCTGAAATGAGATTTAAGGTAATATTCTGATCATTCACTGCTGTATGTTTTCCAGTAGAAAACATCATTTTCCCATAGCTATTTCAATCATTTCCAAAATTTTTATTATAGATCATGCAGCTTCATCTCCGAAGTCTTTGTCTTCAATTAAAATGTCATTCAAGGCAATGATAAAGTATAATTTAAGTGCACATTTTGTAATTGCATTCTATTTGACTATCCAAACCAATTTACCACTGATGATAAGACTATTACTGTGTGAAATCAAACCAAGTCAAACATAGAATTCCAAATTCCAATGTATAATTCTCTGTTCTTGAGAACATTTCAAACACATAACAATCGGACAGGACTCCAATGAGGAAACACAAGTCACTTTAGTTATTTTTAATCAGAATGATTTAATACAGGGAGTTTGATGATGAAAAGCTATTAGAAAGAATGATCAAAGTATTTTTAGCTTTTAGCTATTGGACACTGTAGGCTTCACAGGGAAACAATGATTAATTATGTCAGTTGCTTTCTACACCAGAAATGGATGGCTGTTAGAAGGTTGCCTGGGAGCTACTGGCAAAATCTCAATATTTGCTTTATTGCATAGAACACGTCTTCCCACACTAGCAACTAGACAAATAGGTTTTCATTCCCTTTCATCTCTAAAATTTTCTATGCATACTTTTCATTAGCAGCCTTTACCCTGAAGCATGATTCGTAAGAAATGAAAGTTTGGAAATTTGAGTCTTTCTGGACCAGGGGAAAGCAAGAAGGGCTGAAGGGTCTTACCTTGCTCAGAGAGGCATGATTGATTTGAGCAGATGGGTTCTAAAGTTTCAATAAGCAAAGCTCTAAAATGATCAGTGGCTTTGCTATACTGAACGTGGGGCACAGTGAGGAACATGAGTCCAAGAAGCCAATTAGGAATTCCTTTCATTAATCAAGAAAAGAGATAATGGTGATTGGTTTCAGGATGGCAGTGGGAGAGTGAGTGAGGAAGTTGAGACTAGCACTCTTCCCTGGTGGAGTGGCTCTGTGGTGTGAGTCAGAGGGTGGAGTCAGAGAACATTGTTTCACTGAACATTAAAGAACTGAATTACAATTTACAAAGGTGGGGGAACCTTGGGGTTGAATAAACTGAGGAAAAAGACAATAATTTTAGCTCATACATACTAAATTTAGACGTTTAGTAGCTATAAAGTAAGCAAGTTGAATAAATAGTAAAATATTTTAGTCTGGAATTTGGAGTGCATAACTTGGAAGTCATTGGCACATAGGCATTATTTAAAGTCATGAGACAAGGGAGATCTGGCTTGTAGTTCATGCCTTCAGGTAAGAGAATGAATACTAGGGCCCAGGATATCCCAGGATTAAAAGATCAGAAAAACAGAAGAATTCTGAAAGTTAAAGTAAAAGAAAACACTTAGTGAGGTAGGAGTCGAAGGTTAAATCCAAGTGGGAGAAGGAAACGTGTATCACTGGGGACAGGGAAGCCAACTGTGCAGAATGCTGCTGAGAGGTCCCCTCACAAGTACTAAATACTCTGCCACCCTGAGATGGAGTCACTTGTTCTTTTCTTGCTAATGTGTTTGAGTTCCCTGTGGATTCTTGTTATTAAACCTTTGTCAGAGACATAACCTGCAAATATCTTCTCCCATTCTGAGGGCTGTCTGCTTCCTTTACTTACTGTGTTCTTGGCTGTGCAGAAACTTTTTAGTTTGATCCGGTTCCAGTACTGCATTTTTGATATTGCTTCAACTGCCCAGGGGGTCCTCCTCATAAAATATTCATCCAGGCCGATTTCATCAAGAGCTTTCCCTGCACTTTCTTCTAGTATTTTTATAGTTTCATGTCTTAAGTTTCAATCTTTAATCCATTGAGAGTCTGTCTTAGTTAATGGTGAGAGATGTGGATCCAGTTTCAGTCTTCTACCAGTTGCCAGCCAGTATACCCAGCACCATTTGTTAAATAGGGAATCTTTTCACCACTGAATGTTTTTAATAGGTTTGTCAAAGATCAAAAATGGTAAGTAGCTGGGTTCATCTCTTGGTTCTCTATTCTGTCCTATACATCTACTTCTCTGTTTTTGTGCCAATACCATGATGTTTTGATCACTATCAATTTATAGTATAGTCTGATGTCTGGTAGCATGATTCCTCCTGCTTTGTTCTAATTTCTGAGTAATGCCTTGAAGAGAAACTTCTCTGAAGAAGACAGGCACATGGCCTACAGACACATGAAAAAATACTCATCATCCTTAAGCATCAGAGAATTACAAATCAAAACTACTTTGAGATATCATCTAACTCCAGTAAGATTAGCCCACATCACAAAATCCCCAAACCAGAAGTGTTTGCGTGGATGTGGAGAAAAGGGAACACTTCTACACTGCTGGTGGGAATGCAAATTAATGCATTCATTTTGGAAAAATGTTTGGAGAACACTTAGAGATCTAAAAATAGACCTGCCATTCAATCCTACGATTCCTCTACTAGGTATATATCTAGAAGACCAAAAATCACATTATAACAAAGATATATGTACCAGAACGTTTATTGCAGCCCAATTCATAATTACTGAGTCATGGAAGAAGCCCAAGTGCCCATCGACTCATGAATGGATCAATAAATTGTGTTTTATGTACACCATGGGATATTATGCAGCCTTAAAGAAAGATGGAGACTTTACCTCTTGCATGTTTACATGGATGGAGCTGGAACAGATTCTTCTTAGCAAAGTATCTCAAGAATGGAAGAAAAAGTATCCAATGTACTCAATCTTACTATGAAACCAATTTATACCTTTCTCATGGGAGGATGGGTGGATGGAGGGTAATTGGTGGGACCACACTTATGGTGCATCTTACAAGGGTACATGTGAGATTTACTAGGTGTAGAATATAAATGTCTTAACACAATAACTAGGAAAATGCTGTGTTAACCAGTTGGAAGAAAAAATTTCAAATTGTATATAAAACCAGCACATTGTACCCTATGATTACATTAATGTACACAACTATTATTTAATAAAAAAAAAAGAAAAATATAAAAAGAAAAATACTAAGTATTGCCTGTTAGATTTAGCAGCTTGAGGATACTTACTAAATTTAATGAAACAAAACTCAAAAAAAATGTACTCAGTAGTTAGGAAATGGACTTGAATGAGGTCAGTGAGACAGAAGATGATATGAAAGTAAAAGATTTTGGAACTCTCTAAATTTTCCCGGGTAAAACACATACAAAGAAATCACCTTCAACAGACTGGATGAAAAGGCATTCTCACGAATCATAGAACATTATTTTAACTGTTCAAACCATGGATATGAGCCAGACCAATTCTCTATAATGTGTAAAATAGCAAAGAGAACAAAATAGAGGTTTTTGATAGTTCCGTACCTTGAAACCTAGAAATTACCAACTAATATTCACTTTTCTGAAAGTTTGATTCTCCAAAGGGAATAGACAGAGACAAAAATATATTAAAAGGAGAGCCACAAGTGGGAGTCATCTCTCTAAAATTCCATTTGCTGCTAAATGCAAGTGGGGCAGAGAAATAGTGGTGTCCCATGCAGTGGAATATGTCTCATAGATCTTGTAACTATTCAGTGGAAAGTCTGAGAAAAATAAAATAAAATAAAATAAAATAAAATAAGGTGAAATCAAATACCATGACCTACTACTACAGCAAAAGCTAGAGAGGTTTGGACACCAGTAGGAAAAGGGAACATAAAAACAGATTTCTGAAAGATAGAGGGAACATTTTATCAAAGGAAATATGTAATTAAAGAAGTCAAAGAGTAATCAAAATTTAATTTGATATAATTAATGAAGACATAAATAAAATTTGGTTGTCAACCTTTGTCACCTTTCTAAACACTATGAAGTGACTGGATCCCTGACTTGAAGATTCAACCAATCTTATTCTGCATATGCAGAATTGAATGATTAGAAACTTAAAAACCATTAAAATAGTTTAACACTATTTCATTTTGATTATTAGTAAGTATACCATTTGTGCTTCTATCTTGGCCATTGACATTAAACTACAAATTCACTTGCAACTATGTGTGATAAAGTAACAGACTCTCCTTCCTCCACTGACCTTGTCTTATGATTCTAATCGTAAGCGCAGAGAAATGTCTCTTCACATCATCAGAGAATAATGAATAGCCTCTAATATAAAAGTTTACAACTTTAAGCTTTTAACTCAATCTCTTTGAGTTCTTTTTTTTTTTTTAATATGGAAAGTTTTGAAGGGGTGCTTCTATTTCCAGCTCTGTAATATATGAACTTGCAAATAAATGAGAAAATTTAAACAGTGATTCTACATTGATTATTATCAAGAGAGCATTTTGCAATTCATAAATCCTAGTGAAGCTTATTTTGCAACTTGTCATCTTTTATAAATCACCATTTTCACTGTAAAGAAATAGAAGTTTGTTGGAAATACAAAACAGCAAAGCATATTTTAACCTATCTAAATGTGGGAATGAATTGTACTTTCTATTTGAAGTAGATAAAATGAACATTTATCAGAAATATAACTTGGTTTCAACTAAAGAACACTCAGACATACTTTCTAAATAAGAGTGCCATTGATCTGAGCAGATAAAGTGAAAATAAATCAGGACTAAATATAATCATCTACTCTTTGACATGATTAAATACTTTGGGGTTGTTATTTATTTAGCTTACATACTCATTTTACTTTGTAAACAGATGTTAGTGATCTCAGCTTCAGAAGAATAATTTACTATCTCCTTCTCTTTGTCAAGGGAAAATGAAGGAAAAATAATTTGATTCTTCACCACAAGGGAGCCCTCCTGTGGAAAATGTCTATAAAAATGGTGTATGCTATTTATTATGGTAATGTTGGTGCCATCACCAAGGAAACAGGCCGGACAATGGATTGTAAGCTGGAAGCTTGCAGGAGGTGGGTCTCCCCATACTTGTCTGGGAAAAGGCCCCCAGAAACCTCTGCAGCTGCTGTTTATTGAGAACAAGCTCCCCTCCCGGACCTTGAACCCAACACTGGAATTGCATAGCTGATCAATATTCAATTGCCAAGGTCTATTCATTACCATCTAGAGATTGTTTGTATGTTTCAAAAAACTGCCACTTTGTCTCTGCAAGCCTGCCCTCCAGGTTCCTACACATCTTACTGCATAGGTTGCTACATAGATTGCCACATAGATCAATAAATATGTTGTTACATAAGTTGCTACATATTCTGTTACATAAGATGCTACATATCCTGTTACATAAGTTGCTACATATCCTGTTACATAGGTTGCTACATATTCCCCATTTTTGTTTAAGACATTCTTGCACAAGATGAAGGGAAAATCTGTAGTTTATTCCATTTGTTCTTGTCAAATAGCCCTCCTTCTAGCTAGGCAGAGAAAAATAAGAAAAAAGGAAAAAAAGCACAAAACAGTTAACAAAACTACATCAGAGGAGTCAGTAAGGGACTTTACCAAAGAAAAGGGATTTGTATTCTAAACAAATAAGGGTAAGATTAATTTTACATATTTCATCATCTAACTGTTTTTGGGTTGACCCATAGAGTTCTTGATGCTTCCATAAGAATTATTAATCAATGCCCAAAGTTTTCGGCTTCTGCACATTACCCCTTGCACCCATTATATATCCAATAAAGATTCTCTCACCTTTACAAGACCTTTGCTATGACTTCAAATTTCCATTACCAAAGCCAACTGCTTTGTTCAGAACTTTATTAGAGCTTAGAGGATGTGGACTGAGCTTATCCTAGAGATTGGGAGGTTTCTTAAGTGATGGAACCCTATATTGATCCTTCCTCTCAGGAGCTCTAAATGCCAATGGGAAAAAGCGCGCTGACTGCTCCTAGCTACTTCCTGCTGAGGATGGACTATGATATGGGAGCCAGATAGAAGTTTCCCAAAGGAACTTGATCTAGGGTTCCAGGAAATGACAACTGGGGTGGAAAGTTTGGAGTACAATATTTTCATAAAATTTCAGGCCTAAAAATTTGAGGTTCCTTATTCAGGCTGAAATGAGGGAATCTTATATCTATAGAAGGACTTACCAAAGATGGATTTGTTAAGGTGTTGGCGAGGTCTCCTGCTCATGTCAAGGTTTAATCCAGCGAATAGGCAGCCACTGCTTTTCTTGTTGTTCTGTAACGATATGAGCAAACCCTCGACCCCAGTGTAGCACATAACCTGAAATGGGGCACATCCTTGGGATGTAAATATATAGTAAAAAAACAATCTTTTCAATCAATTATATACAATTAGAAGGAATCATAGGGGGCGAAGGAAGGCCAGTTTGCAAAAGACCCATGGGGATAATAGTTTCATTGACTTTGGGGAGATTAGTGAGCATTCTCCATTTGCCTGATTTCTTTTTTATAGTAAATGAGAGAGTTCCAGGGGCTAGTGGAGGGCTCAATACGTCCTTGTTCTAACTGTTCCTGAATTAAAAATTGTAAAGCATCCAGTTTTTCTTTTGTTAGCAGCCACTGCTCCACCCACACCAAATTATTGCTCTCCCAAGTTAACCTGAGAGTGTGTTTTGGGGCAACGGCCTCTAGATTAAATTTGACATCTTTGACCAGATTTGAGAACAGTTCTGGCCATCATGTCCCAGTCATATGGAATACGTCATTGCTCTTGCCCAAGTCCCTGTAATAAGCCTTTAGAAAACGGGACTGCGTGCCACACTTTGTTGTGACCTGTTTTACATCTTTTAGAATCTTAAAAGTAAACATATGATGACTAAAGTGTTGGCCCCCGTGAGGATGATAAGTGGGTGCCGAGGGCAGTGTGGGATGTTTTATGTGAACAGTCAGTAGCTGTAACAGGAAAAAGCCCCAAAGTAATTGCTTAATCCTGACCTTTAGGGTTTGATTCTTCTTAGCTTTATTGAAGCATGAAGGTGGCAACGGATGGGAAGACACAAGAGTCCAAAGACTCGGGTTCTTCCACGTCCTGTTCTAACTGAATCTGCTGCACCACCACATCACCGTCTTTATGAGTCTGAAGCTGTTGTGACTCCACAGACCAGAAGCCACCCATTGCTTTCCTGTAAATCCTTTTGCTATTTAAAAAGCTCTCCCCTACTACAATTGTCATTCCCCTGGGTAGGACAGACAGGGATTTGCTTATTATTTTGCCAAAGGCCTTAATATCCTTTTGGTAGGTGCCTATGATTTGCCAAAGATGTCCTTCACCCTGAGTGATCCTATTGCAGGTTACCTATGATTTGCCAAAGGTCTTAATATCCCGCCTGTAGTTTTAATTGATCGCTCATTATGCATTGCAATGTATTTTTTTTCCTTTTTGAAGACTGTCTTTGATAGTGACTCAATTTGCTTGGCTGGGTAAATTGCAAAGCAATTTTCCCCTCTTGACTTAATGGAACATAAAAAAAACATTTCAAGGTCATACTGAAACTGCCAAAGGGAAAAACTTCACCGTTTTTGTGTGTTTTATTTTATTTTTGTTTTAACAATCCTTATTTTATGGCAGTATTGCTCAAACACAATTCATTTATTGATGTCAAGTAAAAATCATACAATATAAAATGGAGTAGATGATTTAAAAATTAACTGTTTCTGTAAAAAGTAATTGAATTGGCCTATAAAATGCTATATCCTAGTTGAAAAGAATTGAATTTAGTTTGTGTAAGATTAATTTATAGAATTCCTTTGCTTTATCAATAAAGTCTTTCTGAATATTTAGAATATCATTTCCTGAAAGAAGTGCCAAAATCAATATAAGACATAAGTGCTTTGGCTAATGTAACGGAGTGTGAGGCATTTAGAGAACTCTGCTCATAGAATATTTTAAAGAATGTATATTGAAAAAAATCACAATGGTTCCTCATTTGATGAAAATACTCTTGTTTTATTTGCCACCTTTTTTTCTTCCTTTTTCATTCCTTTCCTTATTCTTTTCATTCTTTATTCTTTCATCTTTCTTTAATTATTCAACTAAATGATGTGTGATTTGTATCCTTTTAATTATGTTTTAGGAAGGGACCCAAGGAGTTTTACTATCAAAATGGGAACACATACACAGATACAAACATAGATAATAGATGAAGTAAATTATGGATAGATAGACAGGGAGATAGAGAGATAATGATGGAGATTTGATCAAAGTTATTTAAGAACTAAAAAATAATGTGCGTATGACACTGTTTGTGTCCATAGACTCAGTACAGACATGACATTCACCCCATGTCTCCACCCAATCATCTACTTTCATTAATCTGCTCTTTAAAAAAAAAAAAAGAAACTGGTATTATCTGCCCTGTGCAAAGCACTGTGTTAAATAGTGAAAAATAAAATTTCCAATAAGATATAGACCTAATATTTTTACAAATCTTATATTATGAAGAAAGAGAAAGGCTGGTAATCCAACATTGCAAGGCAATGTCAATAAAACTATAGTCAATTATCTCCACGTCATTTATGAATACACAAATGTGTATTGTGTATGCCAAACATTCTGCTAGGTATATTATACATTTATATTTAGTTCATCTTAAAATACATTTATAAATTTATAAATTAGATATAATAATTATTTCGAACACTTTGAACATAAGAAATGTGAGTCACCGGAGGCTAAGTATCTTATCTGAGAACCTTTAACAAGTATTTAGAGAAGCCAAGTTTCAAACTGAGCCTGTCCTGCCCTGAATCCCGTGTTACCCACCATTCTGTGCAACAGCCTCTTATTGGCAGAAAATAAGTCTATCCATTTCCTCTTTGATGATAATTTGAGATTTTTATAACCTGCCAATTTCGATTGTGGTGTCCTAATTTTATCACTGCCGTTCTGAACAAAAACGACAGAACATAGTTATCATAATACACACGCAGTTGGAATTTCAAAGGCGTGGTGAAGTGGGGATATGGCTGCTTCTTCCAGAGAAATAGCTGTCAATCTGCGCTTCAGCCAGAAGCTGAAATTGCAGAGAATGCACAGGAAGAGGACCACTGTTAAAGCATAAGAAGACCAGAAGAGTATGTGATGGATACATAGAACTTTATTCTTAATGAAATATCCTTTTTATATACATATTGAGGTATTTATATGTCATCTTTGGGGACATGTTCACTCAAGTCCATTGCTCATTTTTTAATCCGGTTATTATTATTATTTTTTTCTGAGTTGTGCAGTGACCTTATATACTTTCAGTATTAACCCTTTATCAGACCAACAGTACACAAATATTGTTCATCATTCTTTAGGTTGTCTTTTCATTCTGCTAATTATTTCTATTGCTGTCAAGACGTTTTTAATTTTGTTGTCCCATTTGTCTATTTTTACTTTCCTTGCCTGTGTTTGGTTCATATCCAAAACATTATTACCAGGACTAATGTCAAGAAGCTTTTCTCCCATGGTTTCTTCTACAAGTTTTTTGTTTCAGGCCTTATGATTAAGCATGTAATTATTTTAGATTGAATTTTGTGTATATTGTAGGCTATGGAGCCTATTTCATGTAAACATACAGTTTTCCAGCACCATGAGTTGAAGACACTTCTTTTCCCCACTATGTCTTCTTGGCACCTCAGGTGAGGCTCAGCTGATCATGTGTGTGTGGATTTATTTGTCCTCTCTCTTCTATTCTGGGATTCACGTGTCAGTCTCCATGACAGTTCTGGACTGTTTTTAGTACTGTAGTGGTAACATATTTTGAAATTGGAAAGTGTGATGCCTACAGTGTTGTTATTCTTTCTCAAATTGCTTGGGCTATTTGAGGTCTTTTGTGGTTTCATATAAATTTTTAGGTTTTTTTTTTTATTTCTGTAAAAAATTCTACTGTGATTTTGATGGTGATAGCATTTAATCTTTTTATTACTTGGTCATTTTATTGACTTGGTATTATTGGTCATTTTAACAATATTACATTTTTTAAGACATGAATATAGGTTGTGTTTCCACTTGCTTGTGTCTTCTTTAATTCCTTTCATCATTGTTTTGTATCAGCCTCATTAACTATCAAAGAAATGAAAATTAAAATCTTACACTGTTATGATGGGTAATAAAAAAAAACCCAAGAATTTTTAAGGCTGTAAAATAATTGGAACCTTTGGGCGGTGCCTGTGGCTCAAGGAGTAGGGCGCTGGCGCCTTGTGCCAGAGGTGATGGGTTCAAACCCAGCTCCAGCCAAAAAAAAAAAAAAAAATGGAACCTTTGAACACTGTTGGAGGAAATGGAAATTGGTGAAACCACTATGGAACACAGTATAGATGTTCCTCAAAAAAAATTAAATATCCAAAATAATTGAAAACAGATCTCTAAAATCTGGGTATTGGCACCCATGCTTGCAGAGATATACAAGGAACCCCAAATGCTCATTAGTCAGTGAATAGCTGAAAACAAAAGGGGTACACAAACAATATAATATTACTCATACTAAAAAAAAGAAGAAAACTCTATTGTATGACATCGTGGATGAATATTAAGGACATTTTGATAAGTGAAATAATCTAATCACTGAAGGTCAAATACTACATAATTCCATATATGTGAGATATCTAAAATGGTTAAACTCAGAAAAAAGACAAAGTGGTGGTTATCAGTTATAGGAGGCAGAGAAAAACAGTTTTAGATATGAACGATGAATGACTTTTAGTGAACCGTTTGACAACATAGTGTCTATAGTTTACCTATACAGAGCACTTAAATTTTTTTACCATAGATCTCATGTTATCTGTTTTTACCATATAAAAACTGAGAGGAAACTTTGGATGTCATGGATATGGTTATTAGAATATGTGACAGTTTAATAGGTATGTGCATATATTGAAAACAATCAAATTATATATCTTAATGTGTATTGTATTTGTTCGTGTGTATCCAAAATATAAAAATCGAGCACATCAAATGACCAGATGTGTGGCAAATACACATATTGCAGATGTGAATATGCCACTTAGATTTTGACACTGGAGAGAACCAGAGGCTGAAATCTAAGCCAAGGATAACCTGGGAAACAGAAAGCAATTTTCCATATAGAAGAAAATAATATCTTCCAGGAAAAGGCCTGTGATAAATAACACTTGTATTCCACAGGAAACCCTCAAGATTTCTACCCACATAACAAGGATAAAGTAAGACTAAGTTGAAACTTGGCTTTAAATGTGTTAAGTTACTATGGTAGCTACATCTCTGTTTATATTCAGTGCACAATATACATATTTAGATAAAAAAAAATTGCAATCTAATTCATGACAGGTACATAGCAGTGAAAATCAGAACATGAGGTATACCATGTAACCCAGCATGCAAGTGGGCAAAATACTTAAGTAAGCAAATATCTTAACCATGATTGGTAAACTTGAAAGTTTACGATAAATTATTTTTTAAAAAGAAAGTAATATGTAATCTTAAGTGTGTATTTTGAAGTCTGTCTGGAAAATATCAATATCATATGAAAAATAGAGTCATGTATTGAAGAAGATGCATCAGAAAATGAACATTGTACACAAGACATTGATACCTCAGTCCTCTTCAAATGAGGCACCGTGGACCACACCGGGTTTCCCAACATCTCTTCCATTGTTCAAAACACTGCAAAATCTTTGTTGGAAGAAATTCCTGACTGTCACCAATGTTCTGAAATCTCTTACATTTTGTTTTTGGGAAAACCAGAAGTTCCAGGGCGCCAAATCTGAGGTGTATGGAGGTAGGGGGCTGAGTCACTTGGGTGATTTGGTGTTTTTCATAATAACTCCACAGGAGACATGAAGCATGGCTGACACATTATGGGGATGAAGCTGCCCATCACCAGTTGCATGTAGCTGTAGCTGTTTTCATTTTCATTGTATTGCGTCTCTCAACCACGAAGAACACTGAGGTAGTGCTCCTTACTAATTGTTGAGCCTGGAGGAGCATACCAGTGGAGGACAACACCTTCCCATTGAGAAAACACAGGTAACACGGACTTCATCTGGCTGCTCCTTTGCTGTGCCTTTGTTGGGTCTGGAGAACCAGGCAACTTCCATTGCGATGACTGGGCCTTCATCTCAAATCTAACTGTAGACCCATAATTCATCTCTGGTCATGACCTACTTAAGGAAATTTCCTTCCTTGTTAGCAGTTTGAAGCAAGTTATTAGCAAATGCAGCACAATATTCCCTCTGCTTTTGTAGCAAAATCCATGGAACACATTTTGCCATGACACATTTTATAGCAAGATCTGGCATCAAAGTCTTGGACACATCAGTTTTTAGAATCCCCAAATTAGCTTCTAGTTCTCACACTGTCAGTTGCTGATCTTTGTTGATTGTCGCCCATGTATATTCAACAGTTTTAGCTTTTCTACTTGTTGCTGACTTTCAGGATGTGGATCGCTTGGAAAAGATTCTTGGCCATCTTTGACGCATTTGTGCCATACGTTCATTTGTCTTGCACTAATCGCATCCTCCTTGGAAGCCTTCTGAATCACCTGAACAGTTTCTGTGGAGAAATGCTCAAGCTTAAGGTAAAATTTAATGCAGGTTCATTCTTCTACTTTCTCAGTCATTTTGAATGACATGGCCACACAATACGCATACTCACACAATGACGTCTTGTACCTCACTGACTAGGAGAGTGAAATTGTCATTTTCATGTAGCACATTCCAGGACACTCTCCTTGGCTGCCTGGTTACAATGATGTCACACATTGGGCACTGCCTGTGGCTCAGAGTGTAGGGTGCCAGCCCCATATACCAAGGGTGGTGGGTTCAAACCCGGCCCCGGCCAAACTGCAACAATAAAAGAAAGAAAATAGTCAGGCATTGTGGTGGGCGCCTGTAGTCCCAGCCACTTGGGAGGCTGAGGCAAGAGAATGTCCTACACCCAAGAGCTTCAAGTTGCTGTGAGCTGTGACGCCATGGCACTTTACCAAGGGTGACAAAGTGAGACTCTGTCTCTTAAAAAAAAATGATATCCCCAAAACCATTCTCATTATTGATAATAACTGGTTATTTTCTGGAAAGACTTCCTATTTAAAAGTGTAAAATAAAATAGTAAAAATGAATGTACATTTTATTAAATAAATAATTCACTATAACAAAAACTAAGACATAACAAAAGATGAGATCAATAAAGTTTTATATGCATGAAAAAAGACAACTGGTGTATAGAAGAATAAAATGATTGGAAATACATATGTAATAAATACCTGGGCAGTAAAATCTCTAACATATGTGTAATATGAATGTCAGGAAGAAAGAAAAGAAGGAATTCAGTCATGGAGGTAGTCAAGAGAGTAATTAAAGCCAATAACTATAGTGAACTATACCAGCCACAAGCAATTATGTGCCTCCCACCTGCAAAATCTACTTGCCCCCTGGAAACCCAGTCCACTCACCTAATCATGAAATGAGACTTTAAGTGCAGGATGTTATCCTTTTCATCAGGTTCAAATTCCTGTTGAATTTGCAGACTAAACAAGCAGGTTGTCTGCTCTTCCTCACCATACAATCCGCAAAAATTGGCAAGGTATTCTATATACAAATCAATTGATGACAAGGCAATTCAATCAACTCTCAGTCATGAATGGGGCTAATGGGAGTTGCAGGGCAGTCACTAGTTCTTAAGATGTCTTAAATTTTGCTGATCAAATATCAGTAGGTTTTCTTCCTGGTAGGATGTTAATAGGAAAAAAGTAAATAAAAAAAAGTGCTGCCAGGTTTCTCTACAATGGCAATAGTGCAGTTTCTTAAGTGGATTCTAATTCTAAGGTTGTCCAAAGCGATCTCCACTGGTTTAGGCTCAGCTCTCTGCAAATATCTATCACTTTACTATATCATCTTTGGTTGCCTACAAAAAGAACATTGAAAAAATTTATCTATTTGGCGGCCAACTGACATTTTAATACTGCTTTCTGCCTTTAGATTATCCCAATCTCAGAGGACAGATTCTATTTCATCACTTTTAGTCACCTGTTGGTTTCTATAGAGAGTACTTTGCCAATAAATCCTTCTCAAAATGTAGCGAGTTTTCTATGTATTTTATTTTAGTTGTCCATTAGACAAAAGCTATACTGAATATTCTCTTAGACATATACTGCTCTCTAGACTTAACAAAAAAAAAAAATCAGACTGCTATAGAATGAAGCTCTATACTTACCTGATAGTCCCTTTTTTGTTCTCTTGTGAAAGAGTACACCTTGATGGGAGTCTTAGGTCTCTACATAGAAACCATATAGCAGAGAGAGCACTTCAGATTTAACCTAGGGTTACATGCTTTAATTGAACTTTAGTTCTTTTTTTTTTTTTTTTTTTTTTTTAGACGGAGCCTCAAGCTGTCTCCCTGGGTAGAGGGCCATGGCATCACAGCTCACAGCAACCTCCAACTCCTGGGCTCAAGCAAGTCTCCTGCCTCAGCCTCCCAAGTAGCGGGGACTACAGGCACCCGCCACAATGCCCGGCCATTTTTTGGTTGCAGCCATCATTGTTGTTTGGCGGGCCCAGGCTGGGGATGCCAATCCGCCACCTTAGGTGTATGTGGCTGGCGCCTTAGCTGCTTGAGCCACAGGCGCCGAGCCTGAACTTTAGTTCTTAAAGAGTCAGTCTATGAGATATAGTTTTATATTCACACGCCATCATTTTGCTTTCAAACTTGCTAGATCTATTCTGAAAATAAGATCTTTCTTGTACATTAATGATTTTTACAGCTAAAATCATTCCAAAAGATTTCAAAAAAATAATGACAGACACACACACAAAAATGCCCATGCTGACATCTATTGGATATATCTTCAATCTTTTAAGTTATTGTAGATTTAATTTTAACAAAATATCGTACAACTAAATTGTAAAGGTTGGACTTTTTTTAGTCTCCTTAAATAGTTTCTTTACTGTTTTTCCTGAATTTGTTTATTTGTGGTTCTAATGGTAATGAAACATAACATACTTTTATTTTTTTATCATAGTTATACCCTAATTTCTGGTATTATTTTTTAAATCTACTAACACTTTATGTACATTAAATGACCCTTAAACTCAGTGGCTGAAAAGAATGAGCATTTTTTTTTCTCTTATCAATCTATATATTAGCATAGGTCAACCACTGGAGGCAGGGGGCCTTTGGGAAGCTCTGGAATCACAGATTGGTTCATGAAAATACATGTGAATCAGCTTAAAGACAGCTGTTCATAGAGTAGTTGAAGTGAGTCATCTGAGGCTGCTTTGAGGATTTTTTATTTTTCAATCTCCCATTCTCTTTCTGAGATCAACCACATTATCAAAGCACCTGCTTCTAATAGCATGAAGTAAGTCACTACATGAAGTCAAATGAAAACAAGTTAAATGTCACAAACCAACATCAAAAGAGTAATGACCAAGTTTGGTGGGAGGAACCTCAAAGTCATACATATGGTGGTTACAATTTCAGTTAAGTTTTCTCGAAAATATTGTTCACATACATACCACTCATCTCTGCTTCTTTATGTTCTCTTATAATTTAGCAATGAAATGAGACTTTGCAAAAATACTTGAAATCCTTTTTTACCCAAGAAGGTTTTTCTGACTTCCTCAATTACAACTTAATATTCTCTTATCCTTTTTACATTTTATTCTGACTACTATTATGATTACAAATTTTTAGAGCAGTGATGCACCTGTCTGTACTGATTTCTTGAAATCCAGGTCTTCTTTAAAATCACAAAAGAAGAAATAAACATCTTATCCATCGTTGCATCATCCTGGAAGTATAGCATATGATCTTTCCATTATGGCTACCAGTATAGTTAATTCAGTGACTGAATGACACCAGTTAAGGAGTTGATACTGTATCTGTCCCTGAACTCTCAACTTCATTGTTTCAGCTTTTCAAATTTCCATTCATCATGTAGACAATTAAATAAAACCTGTATAAATATTCTTTGTGATTAAAAACAGGGTCCCCTTTACAAAAACAGTACTTTTCTGTCATAAATGTATTTCATATTAAGAAACTAGCAAATGTTGAAAAGTTTTTTGAGTCTACGACTAATAATGTTGCTCTGATAAAAAGTTTACATGACTTTGAGACTTCACCTCTGAAATACTTTACATGACTTGGAAAAAAAACATTTCTAAAATCCATTACACAATTCATTGCATTGTAGCTAACATGACATTTATAAACCAATTCAAATGAAGTATTACTATTGTAAGAATTTCATTTTGGTATCTAACCGTGTAAAAAATTGTTTTAATCATAGAGTCTACTTTTCACATATCTAGTAACCAGCCACATTACATTTAATCTATTAAGAATATTAAGTGTCAGATGTTTGACTCGTGTGCTAATGCAGACAAATAATTATTAGTAAGTACATGCTACATGATTAAAAATATAGAGTTTTAGATAATAAGAGCTTTAAGGCAGTACATTAACATAAGCATCTCTTGGCAACCACTGATGAATGCATATCACTGTTCAATACAGAAGTGTTAGCAATTCGGCAGCAATACTCTTATATTGGATGCTATTAAATATAATTTTTTTTCCTCAGTTGAGAAAAGTTGCTTTTTTATTACCAAGCTTATATTATGTGTCATTATTTTATATTCTGATACATGATTCTCTCATCTTAGATTAAGTTTCAACAGCAATTTAAAATAGCTAATAAACTCTGGAGCAAATTACTATTAAAGACAAAGGAGAAAAGATGTTGCTATTTGATGCTGGATTTAATTTAAAGAATCCATTTAATCAGCAAGAAATATCTACCAAGTAGTGCTTTTCTTTATGTCAAAAGAAATTTTTATCATGTTGGTTTAGTAGCCATTAAGCTACATTTAAAATATTCATCTTTCCAACATAGTTTTTATGAAGATTATATTACAAAGTCATATTAAATTGTTTGGTTAAATGTGATCTTGCATTCTGTGTTCAATCACCTGCGACTCAGATTTGATTTGATCAATCACAAACATTTCTTGAATTATTCATACATACAGAATAATGTACCCCTATGAAGTTTATTCATAAGATATCATTTCTTCTGTTAAATTACCTATAAACATATAATCTTGATTCTATCAGGCATTGAGGGAAGATTGTAAAGGAGACATTGTTCACTTACAATCTATTCAGCCCTTTATTTCTATCAGTAGGGCCACACAAATAATATATGGGTAAAAATGTCATGTAACATTTTTATTTTTATTTAAATACAAAATTGTTAGCTAGGCACAGTGGCTCAAGCTATAATTTTAGCTCTCTGGGAGGCCAAGGGAGGTGGATTGCTTGAACTTGTGAGTTGTAGACTAGTTTAAGAAAGAGGAAGACACCTTCTCTACTAAAAATGGAAAAACTAGCTGTATATTGTGGTGGGCACCTGTAGTTTGAGCTACTCTGGAGGCTGAGGCAAGAAGGATCTCTTGAGCCCAGGAGTTTGAGGTTGTTGTGAGCTATGATGCCATGACACTCTACATAGGGCAACAGAGTGAAATGTTGTCTCAAAAAAAAAAAATCAATAAAATAAAAACAAATAAGTACAAAATTCTCAAACAATTGCTTAAAATAAAAACTTCTTTAGTAGTTCTGAGATTATACTACTAAGACAATATTTCCTGAAGAGAAAGGTATGGATATAGTAATGTAACAGAGAAATGAAAAAACAGAATATCAGAAAGAGTAAAAATTGTCAGTGAAGTATTATAGGAAGGGCATGATTTATGTAAAGGTTCTGGTGGCTGAAAGACTCTGGAGTGAGTCTGAAGAAACCCATCCCATAGTTCACACTTTGCTGTGATCTTCATCCCTTGAGTGTGGATGGCACGTGAGACTTGCTTTGCTAGTACACAGCAATTGTGATAGCATGCATATATGATTATTCTGCATATATATATATATATCACTCATGTAATTAGAAGATTCTCTTTTCCCTACTCTTTTTGGGAGAATCAGGCTACCATGTTGTAAGCTGCCTTATAGAAAGGGCCATGGAGAGCTGCTTCTAGCCAACAACTAGGAAGAATCTGAGGTCCTCAGTTTAGAATCATGTAAGGAACTGAATGTTGTCAGCAACCATATGACTCTGGTACCAGATCCTTCCCCAGCTGAGCCTCCAATGAGACTGCAACCCTGTTGACACTTGAAGTTTACCTGTAAGACTTTGAAACAGAGGACCTAGCTAATCTGTGTCCTGACTTCTGACTCAGAATCAATGACATCTAAAAATGTGGATTGTGTTATTGGACTAGTTTTGTAGTAATATTTACATGTAGCAATATACAAAAAATATAATACCTAAAGTTTTGAGTCTTTTCAATGGCAATATTACAACCGAAATCTCAGAAAATTGAAAACATTATTACTTACAATGCTCATGAAATGTGGAGGGCTGTGAATGTCTGCATTATTTACACATTTTCCCATAAGCAGTATACATGCGTGGGTAAGGGAGTGGTTATATTTTCTGCTAAAAATAAAAATAGGATAAAACAATTGGAAGGTATTTTAGCATGAATTTGATAAAAAGATCAGAATTTGGGAGAATACATATGAGTCTTATACAGGAATTGAAGGAAAAAGTATGTCTGCCTATTCTAGAATTAAAGAAACAATGATAATAAACAAGATTAAGCCAACTATCACAGTATAATTTAGAAGTTGCTTTTATGAAAGGAAAAAAAGGATAAAACATAAATTATAAGACTAAGCTTGAAAAAATCTGATTTTAGCCTTTATATTAAGAAAAAGGAGAGAGAATGGGGGGCACCTGAGGCTTAAGGACTAGGGTGCTGGCCCCATATACCAGGGGTGGCAGGTTCAAACCCAGCCCTGGCCAAAAACTGCAAAAAAAAAAAAGAAAAAAGAAAACAAAAAGGAGAGGAATAAAATAAAATTACATTGATTTGTCAAGGGCAAGGATCTAGAATATGCTGAATGTATTTTATTCATGTTACATTTGAAATACCAGAAGACACCTTGAATAACAATGGATAAAAAAGAGATTTAAAATAAGAATAAGAGTTAAAGCCGAAGCTGGAGGAACATATATGACCATAATGGGGATTTGAGGTTATTATAAATTTTAACATACTAACTTAAAAGAGGGGGAGAAATTGTAAAAAAGAAAAGGAGCTGAGTTCAATGTAATCAGAAATAGAGAATTATGGTAAAACATTCACTAAAAAATATTATATTTTTTCTTTATGCTTAACCATATTTGTGTTCTTTGTATAAAAAATATTCCTATCCAACCTCATATTGAGCAATTACTTAGAAAGTAAGATTGTAATAAATATCATTTCATAAATCTCAATTTTTGTCAATACTCATATAAGCAATCAATATATTTTAATAACATCAAGATTGTGGGCTGAGTTATTTCTTGTCTCCCAAAAATTTATGTTAATATCCTACCCCTTCCAACTCAATATACAACTATATTAAGGATAGAGATTTTAAAGAAAAAAAATTATGTTTAAGTGAGGGCAGCAGGATAAACTTTAATCTACTATCATTTATACAAGAGGAGTTTAGAACACAGAGACACAAAGAGAGATGGCCATGTGGAGACACTGGAGGAAGGTGGCCATCCCCAGCCATGAGGAGAGGCCAAGGTGGCCATCCCTGAGCCATGAGGGGAGGCCAAAGTGGCCATCCCCAGCCATGAGGAGAGGTCAAAGTGGTCATTCCCGAGCCATGAGGATAGGCCAAGGTGGTCATCCCCAGCCATGAGGAGAGACCAAGGTGGTCATCCCCGAGCCATGAGGAGAGGCCAAAGTGGCCATCCCTCAACCATGAAGAGAGGCCAAAGTGGCCATCCCTAATCCATGAGGAGAGGCCAAAGTGGCCATACCCAAGCCATGAGGAGAGGCCAAGTTGGCCATTCCTGAGCCATGAGGAGAGGCCCTCAGAAGCAACCAGCCCTACTAACATCTTCAACTTGGAGTTCCACACATAGCCTTCAGAACTGTGAAGAACAAATATTCGTCATTTATTGAAGGGGTTTATGGTCACTAGATGAAAGGTTCTGGGGTCACCAGAGGAGGAATGAGGAGGCTTGACACAGAGTCTGTATCAAGGACTGAGGAACCCTGGGAAGACTCCTCTGGAGCTAACCTCAGGTCCATATTCATTATCACAAAGAAGGAAAAAGTAGTTAAAAATTACTTATCAGACATCAACACTGAAAAGGAGGAATATGGAAAGTGTCCCACAGAATGTCTCCTGTTTGTTTCGCAAAATCACAGACCTTAAGTACAAGACCTCTGCCTGTATCATCAAGAGACCTTGGGAATTTAGAGAATCTTTGCCATAACCATTAGACCTGGTATTGTCACACCTCCCACACACACATGTCCCCTTGCAGGCCCGTTTTCTGATTTCTTGCAAGCACACAGCTCACAGACCTTTCTCATGATTCTCCAGGTCTCTCAAGAAGGAAGTGAGTCTTATGCTAATGATCAGGGCTCAATTTCCCCTACAATTTATCCTACTCTGTTGTACCTACAGCAGTCCTCTATGGTTAACACAGTCAATAAAACAATAAAAAAAGGGCTAAGCATGTATAATAGAACCGATTATTCTTATTTAACGATTACCCAATTATAAAGAAATCTAGTTACACTGTGATTTGCTGAAGAATTGCTTTTATTGTGACAAATTAAAGAAAAATATATTTAAAAATATTGCATGAGAAGGATTAAGTTATGAATTGCCATTTTTTAAAAAAAATGAATTTCCAAAGATGAAATAAATATTAGTGACATCCAGCTCATAAGACATTATGTAGTATATCTAACATTATGAAACTCAACAGAAGCAAAAAGTGGAATGGTGGTTGCTAGGAAGGGGAAAGGAGGAGTTGCTTTGGAGGGAGTATAAATTTCAATTATGCCAGATAAATAAGTTCTAGAGGTCTGTACAACATGATGCTTATACTTAACAGTACTGTACTGTGCACTTAAAAATGTAAGAGCATAGATCTTGTGTCATCTGTTCTTACCACAATTTAAAAAATTGCAACATCAAGGGCTAGTGAATATACACAAATGCAATTATCAGAGGTATACTGGTTGAACATTTCGAATCTCACATTTTATTCTAAATTTCTCCTTTTATTGCTCCACTGCTGTCAAGGACAGTGAGAATATGAGCTCTGGCAAGTAAATGGAGAGCGTATTAACAGCCTAGACTGATTTAAGTATATGATAATAATTTTTAAATGTATGTAAGAAAACTAAAGTTAGGCTTATAAAGGATATTTTAAGATATCCTTTATAAGGATATTTAAGGTATTCAGAAATACACACAACTCATCAGAAAAAGTAGTTAAAAGTTACCTATCAGACATCAGTACTAAAAAGGGGGGACATGGAATGAAGTCATAGATGCAGGTTACCTCCAATATAATATGCTTATCCAATATCCCATTCGCTAAACCCATTCAACAAGTCATAGATGCAGGTTACCTCCAATATAATATGCTTATCCAATATCCCATACACTAAACCCATTCAACAAGTCATAGATGCAGGTTACCTCCAATATAATATGCTTATCCAATATCTCATACTCTAAGCCCATTCAAGAAGTCATAGATGCAGGTTACCTCCAATATAATATGCTTATCCAATATCTCATACTCTAAACCCATTCCCACCATCACAGGTGAGGCGTTGTGAAGGACACCAATAATTTATAAGCATATGTGTCCTTCTATCTTATATTATTTTAAAATAATTTTTCTTGTGGGCTACCGAGTAGTGACTTGAGAAACTGCTGCAGACGTGACTGGTTTACTATGAGATGATGACACAGGAGTGTCAACAGAGGCAGTAGTCATGTCAAGTGAGAGGGTTCTTGTCATTTTTCTAATAGAGTATTCTAAAATATCTATGAGATTGCATACATTTTGCTAAAAGTGTCTCAACTTCACGTCGTCTCATTCCAACTGAAAAGGACTTAGGCCACTCTATTCTCATGGCCACTAACACCTAACTCAAGTCGCATCTTCTATACAATTGAGGAGATTTAAATGCATATAGCATGTGTTGTCACCTAAGATTCTTACTTTGAGTTCTATATATAAATAGCTTGCTGTTCGCTTTTTTAAGAAAACTAATGCCTTAAGAAAATAATCTCATTAATGCACTTGCTAAAATTTAACTTTCTAAAGATATTCTTGAAAACACATTTACAACTGATGTTTTTGTCTCTTAATCAATGTACATGACAGAAGGGAATGTGTAGTATAAATATCTGAAAGAAACTGATGAGATGAATGATAGAGATATCTTTAAAAATAACTCCCGTGAGTTCTGATTAGGACGAATCATCTATTACCTAAATTTAAATCTGTGAATGTAAAAATCCATCACTGCAGAGTCTTATCCTTACGTGAAACACATCCTTCTAAATAAAGTGTACAGATACCTTCAAATGTCTTTTGGAAAAGTTTTCTTGAGAGCCTCTGCATCAAAAGTTTCACACGCTTTTTAGAATGAATAGTCTCAATCTTAAATATGTATTTTATATGCTTATATTAGACATTATTAATATAAAATAGGTTGTGGCTTTTATTGAGTTCAAAATAAGTTTGAATTCTAGAATTTCCATCGCTACATTATAGGCACAACATTATGTAATACTGTGGTTCTCACATACTTGGAGTTGAATACTTCCCACCTAATCATGAACATTTAGGTAAACTTTTTCCACTTTAATTTTCTCATTATAGTGTTAATAAAAGTATTGGCTTCTCATAAATTGTGTGACTATTATCTGAGGATAATCAAGTTAGATATACAAAAGAGTCTAAAATAATTTAAATATTCAATAAGCAGAATGATTATTAGTAATAATATATTTGTTTGTAATATGTGACTTTACACAGGATTCCCTTCAGATCTATTTTGTGGTTTATCAAAGTTAACCATGGTAGCTAGAACTTCACCATTGATTACAGGAAATTGTGGGGTTTTAGCTGAAAAAAAAACAAGAATGAATTGGAAAGGATTTAATAAATCTCCTACTTAACTTTTTAAGATGCCATGGTTCTGCATACAGTGAAAAATTGGGGTAGACTGGATTTTCAGTCATAACTTTCAGCTGCTTACTGAACAGAAGATTGTACCCCGTTGTCCTTTGCTCTGGGACTCAGCAGTGCTTTCCAGTGGAGAAGAAAAAATATGCATGCCTAGCCCATCGATCTGGTGTTGGTGTTATGATGTGACCACAGAAATAGACAAAATTCATGATTGAACATCATGATCAGCAGCTATAAAAGGCAAGGATATATGCGATCTTGTTTATGTAACTTTGAACATTTTGTCAAACTAATGAAATTTAGTGCTTGTACCTAATACTGCTTTAAAAGTGGGAAAAGGAAAGGACGGATCTCTGGGCTTTTAATTCCCACACCAGGAGCTGCATAATGACATGAAAACTTCTGTGTCTGCCTTAACAATGAGCTCTACGTCCCTGGTAGGGAGCTGAGATTATTAAAAACCAGATCCAGAATTTCATCCAGTCAGTGACTAAATTACAAGGCAAACTGAATTCTTAGCCTCACAAGACATCTATTGTTAAATTTAAGGTATTCATTGGGAAGCAATGGGATTCAAAAAGTTGGAATGGGAATATGAGGCAAGGCCAGGGACATGACTCGCTTACATTCTGGTGAGTTGTGTTTGGCAAAACTCTCCACCCCTCTCCAAGGAGCCTAAGTGTAGATCGCCTGCAGAAACGCTAATGGCCTCTCCTGAGGAAGGTGCCTTACAAGATACCGATGATTTTCCTCAGAAACAACCCTTAAGACTTCTCTTTGCTTTTAAGCTTATTACTAAAATTCATGTCTCAGCAGGTCCATAAAGGTGAGTTATAAAGTGTGCTACCCATTAAAAAGTGTAATATGCTCACAAAGAAGTACTTCATTTTTCTAATTTACACAAATAAAAGCCTGGAAAATTATGTGCAGAAATGGATATTAAGGGTATAGGATAATTGTAGAAGGCACACAAAATTGAATCAGGCCTTATTTATGGAGATAGTCCCACTAAGCAAAAATCCTAATCTAATATTACAACAAAGGGAGCTAAAAAGGGCTCTATAGATTGTTTTCTTTGTTGACTGAAACAGAGAAAAAGATGGTGCACATTAAATGAGCTCAAGATCTCTGACCTGGATGGGCTTACAGTATTATTCTTGAGATGATCGGTCAGTTACCCGGAGACAGGTTGATTACGTTGGACCATTTATTTTTATTTTGTTTGAATTTCTACTATGAGAATATAAAAATTTTAGTTACATGAATTACTTTTGTACAGTCTGACAGTTTGAATCGAAGTTATAAGAGTGCCCATTACTCAGGCAGCAGGTGCTATACCTGGTAAGTGTGAATTACCCATCTCCTCCTCATCTCTGCCACCTGCTTGGTTTCCAGTCATTGTTAGTTCCCCAAGTACCTGTGAGTGTTGAACAATTAGTGCCAATTTACCAGTGAGTACATGTGGTGCTTGGTTTATTTTTAATTCGTGTGATACTTCATTTAGAAGAATATTGGACTATTTCTATTAGAGAAGGAGTAGCGTTTTGTTCCTTCTTTATTCTTACAGGAATAGATACTTACTTCTCATATGGATTGCCTTTCCCCGTACTTAATGTTTTTTTCCAAGACTACTTTGCATGCACTTACAGAATGCCTTGTCCACCAGCACGGTCTTCCACACACCATTGTTTCTAATCTCAGGAATCATTTCATAGCAAATGAAGGGCAGCACTGGGCTGTTAGTGAAGTGGAAATTTAAACACTACATAATGAAACCTGTAGGATACAGAAAAACAGTGATATGAGCAAAGTTTCTAGGAATCGATGCCCACATCAAAAAAGAAGAAAGGTTTAAAATAAGTGATATAATAATGCATCCCCAGGAACTGAATTCATACAAGGAGAGAAATAAGAAAGTTCACAGAAGCACTATATAAAATAGAGACTAAGAAACAAAGTATCAAAATATAACAGGTTGTATTAAAAAAAATAAAGCAAAATCAATACAGTAATAGCTAGACTGGCCATGAAAAGAGGAGACAAACCAAATGAGAAAGAATAAAGGGGACATAATAAATGATACCATCAAAATGCAAAAGGTCATTAAAGGTTATCATGATCAATCTGAAAAACCTAGAGAAAATTAACAAATTCCTGGACATAGACACTCTACCAAGGCTGAATCATGAAGTAATAACAGAGCAAGAGCAAGCAATGAAATTGGATCCGTAATAAAAACATCTCCATAATTGTTGAATTCTACAAAACTTACAAGGAACTCATAACAATTTTCCTCAAACGATTCCAAAATTTTATTTTACTTTTTTTTTTAAATTAAATCATAGCTGTGTACATAAATGCAGTTATGGGGTACAGTGTGCTGGTTCTATATACAATCTGAAATATTTTCATCAAACTGGCCTACACAGCCTTCATGTCATTTTCCCAGTTATTGTGTCAAGACATCTACATTATACATTTAGAAAGATTTACATGTATACTTGTAGTATGAACCATAGGTGTGGTCCCACCAATCACTCTCCCTCCACCCATCCTCCCTGCCCTTTCCCCTTTCCCCATATTCTTGGGCTATAATTGGGTTATAGCTTTCATATGAAAGCTATAAATTAGTTTCATAGTAGGGCTGAGTACATTGGATACTTTTTCTTCCATTCTTGAGATACTTTGCTAAGAAGAATATTTTCTAGCT
>CAUYQV010164786.1:0-12829 GCA_963574575.1 Galagoides demidoff
TGTGGTCCCAGCTACTTGGGAGGCGGAGGCAGGAGAATCGCTTGAGCCCAGGAGTTGGAGGTTGCTATGAGCTGTGATGCCATGGCACTCTACCCAGGGGGATAGCTTGAGGCTCCGTCTCAAAAAAAAAAAAAAAAAAAACAAATTTATTTGCATCCCCTAACATTTGTTCTCAGACTCTTGCCTTATTTCCTTTAGGCTTTTGATGGCAGCCCGTTGGCTCTGAGCACCAACAACTGACCTCCTAGATTAGATCCCGCTTGTCCCTTGGATTGTAGGCTGTCCCCTGCATGCTACTGTCCACCTATACTTGGTCTCAAACCCTTCTCTGGGACCAGATGCAAACATGCCCCAAGAAAAAGCTCAAAGATGATGATGGCAAAAGCCCTGATACACATAAATATACACACCTGGGTCGTTTGGGGAGCAGGGTCCCCAAATATCCTCTTTCCATGTTATTCAGGTCCAGATAACTGATTTTATTATATAATGGGAAAAAGAAGATTCAGGAAATTAACATTTCTTGGTGCTTCCTGAGAGTAAAACTTTAATTCATGGAGGACTCCTTAAATACATGATCTTAAATTAGTAACTTAGTTGATTTTGAAAAGAGAGCAGCAAAATGTTTGCATTTTTGAAGAAATAAGTCCTGTGAGAAACTAATCTAATTACTAGTTATTAGCTAAGATGATATAATTTTTTTAAACTTTCCTAATGCAAACACTTTGCTTTAAAAATGGCCTAGCAGAGACTTTCCTCTGCAGTTCCTTTAGTTAAAATATAAAAATAGACAGTGATGTGGGGAAGTCTGTAGCTTTTCTTGTTGTAATTATTGAAATTTCTACATATTTGTACAGTCACAGAATTCCATCCATAGTTTCTCCTGAAGTCATAAATGACTGTGCTGGGTCCATCAAGTGCTCTCACAACATTTGGACAAGGATGGTCACGTCCTTACCTTATTTGCTGCCATTTAGCCAACGCAGAGGAAACAGCACATAAAGGAGGTTTCTTTTACAGAGGCAGCTTTAACTGGATTAAGAAAAAAAAAAAACCTGCCAGTGACTTATTTCACAAGCTATTAGGTACAAAGTGCACCCAAGTTGGAAGGGAAGTTCCCTGAGAAAAGCTGAAGGCTCTCCTCTTACCCCGGCATAATCACTTCATAGCCTTATAGTCCTGGGATAGAAGCCCTTGAAATGTAAAGAGCTCAGAGAAGAGCTACCAAGATCTCTACAGAGTTGGAAAGAAAGTCCTCATTAGAAGATGCTGTCACAGTCAAGAATGCACAGATGTCTACTTTCTAGAGCAGTGGTTCTCAACCTTCCTAATGCCAGAGCCCTTTAATACAGTTCCTGTGGGTTGCGACCCACAGGTTGAGAACTGCTGTTCTAGAGCCAAACAATAGTCAGTGGGTGAGCGAGTGAGAGATGGGTAGGTGGGACTGAATTATTAATACTAAACTCTGCTGATAGTTTAAAGATGGTCTCTGCATGCTTTGTAGGATGGAATTGGTCCATAAACCACAGTTTTGCCCTGACTCAGGTCTGCATTCCAGGAGGCAGGCACTGTCTAGAACAGTGGTTCTCAACATTCCTAATGCTGCGAACCTTTAATCAAGTCCAAAGGGGTCGCTACCCACTGGTTGAGAACCTCTGGTCTAGAGTGTGAGACATGGCTAGTACCCAATAGACATGTATAACATTCGTTTTCATCTTAGATCCCTGTATTTATTTTTCTTTCATTACCATTTTCTCATTTACTTTACATTTTCTTCTATAGATTTTCTTCATGGAGTAAGGAGGGTTATAAATAAATACCACATAAGGTAAATTAAATGTTGTTAAAGAATAAAAGGAAGAATGTAAAAGGTGGGGGCCATAAAGGACTTAAAAAAAAAAAAAGGTGTGTGGGGTTTGGAGGATGGAGAAATCACTAACTGGGGAAGTCAGGAGCCGTATCACAGAAGAGGTGATTTCCGACATGGTTATAATCAGTAGGCGGGAGTGTGACCCACACAAAGGATTCTGAAAGGGGAAGACAGCCAAATCTTCTAATTGATTAAAAATAATTTTACTCCTAGCCCAAAAATATGGGGACGGGGTGGGGAAGGGGAGGGGAGAAAGGTGGATGGATGGTGGGAGGGTGATGGGAAAGATTACCTATATATCTGTCTAACAAGGGTACAAGTGAACTTTTCTAGAACTAGAATATAAATGTGTTGATAGAATGATTAAACAAATGATATGAAAGTTATGTTAACCAGCTTGATGAAGGTGTTTCAAATTGTATATGAAACAGCACAATGTACCCCATGTTTGCATCAATGTACACAGAAATCAATTAATAAAAAAAAAATAATAATAATTTTACTCAAATACATACTGATTGATTTTAAAAGAGAACCTTAAAGTACAAAATCTAACAATATGACCTGTAGCATCTATTGGCATAAGGAACAGTGAGCCAGAAAGTCTGTCTTTCCTTTTGGCCATGAAGAGAACAATGGGAGATTCCTGTGGTGAGAGGTAAACAAATTCATCAGAATTTAGAAGGATACTCAAGGCTATCATTTTTAATTCTTTGAAAGTGGCTGTAATTTTTATTGTTCATTCTATGATCAAAGTTGAAATGCATTGCTTCACAATCTATCAATCCCTACTCTAAACCGGAGAGAACACACTTATCATTTTCCTTACGTCTCACACCCACCTCCACCTGCCTGCTCGGGACTCACCTGAGGGGAATGGCCACCACCAGGGCATCCTCCGTGGCTGCGGGGCACCAAGGCTTTTGTGGGAAGGGTCCTCTGAGATTGTTAGCATGGTTCTGGTCTTCCAAGATTTTCCTTCCCCATAGGGAGACCTAACATGTGATCACCCTATTATAATTCTGAGGGTCTCAAGAGGAAACCCAGGTTCTTTTACCCCTGGACCCAAGGGACTGAATCCTTGAGACAAGCTAGAGTTCCTTCACTGCCTGTGCTACTTCCTTGGTGAGTTCTGGTGTCCTGAGGACCTTCCATGTGCCCTGATGGCTGCCATGCAAGGTCCTTCTGAAGGCAGACACCACCTGCTTCCTGCTCCTTATCCACAGGGAGCAGCTTAGCTCCCAGCTTCCAAAGGCCGTCAAGACAGGGACACCACCCACACCTAAATCTTCTGTTGGTACTGAGAGCACTGGAGGAGCTTTACTTCACACCCTTCCGTGGCAAGTGCTTGGCTGATACCGTGTTTCCCAGAATCTCCTCTGGTCTCTCATAAGCACTAGAACCTTAAACAGTTCACTCCAGCCCTGATTCCCACATCCAGAATATGAGAGTCCTATTCCTCAGGGCTATGTGGAGCTTACGGGATCCCTTCCAGATACATTATTGACACACCCTGTGAATCCAAAAAGGCCTTCCTTCCCAGCCTTGCCCTGCCCCTGGGAGAGAACGCAAATGGTGCCAGACTAGGTTGGTCTAAAACAGTGTTTTCCAAATTTTACCTAGTCATCAAGGCCAGGGCTGGTGGCTCATGCTTGTAATCCTGGCACTTTGGGAGGCTGAGGCAGGAAGATTACTTGAAGCCAGGAGTTTAAGACCAGCCTGAGTCAGCATGAGAACCCGTATTTACAAAAAATAGAAAAATTAGCCAGGCTGGTGGCATCCATCTGTAGTCTTAGCTACTTAGGAGGCTGTGGCAGGATGATCCCTTGAGCCCAGGAGTTTGAGGTTGTGGTGGATGACACCTCTATAGTCTAGCTGGGGTAACAGAGTGAGACTTTGTTTCAAAATATATATATATATATTATTATTTTTTTTTTAAATAGCTGAGAGTGGTGACACACACTTTTTTTACACAGAAGGACTTCCTGAAGATTCTATCACTGGCCTTGCAGAGAACCACCACCCCTTCCAGCCCCTGCTTCAGGGCCCCTTGGATGGCATTGCAGGCCCATGTGAGGACAGAGTTTTCCACACTCCATGGACCTGATGGTTTCAATCTCTGGGCCTTCCTGAGAGGGCTTTAGCTTTTAATATTCATTAGTTTCTTTTGAACTTGTTGGCAACTTTGTTTGTCCTGGACAGCCTATGATGTAATCGGTCTATTTATGATAATCCTGGCACTAGAAAACAATGTATCAATAGTCTCTGCCACAGGGTCCTGCATATGCCTATATTCCCTAATAATTTTTCTTAGTTGTGTAGTGCATATGACATCTGTTTCTCCAGTTTAACAACAAACCTAGTAATTACAATAAAAAAATCACTTATTTAGCACCATTATTTATACAAGATGTATGTATAATACAATAAATACATTTTAAAATTTTCTTTAGATTTCTTTTCTCCTTCAGAATAGAGCCCATAGCTTCAACTTCTTTCTTATTTTTACTCATTCCTAACACCACTAAGATGCACAGATACAAATAAGGTGATAAAATGCTGATTACAACATTAGGCGGTCTATAAATACCATGGAATACTGTTCAGCCATAAAAAGATGGAGACTTTGCATCTTTTGTATTTACCTGGATGGATCGGGGAACATTCTCCTAAGCAAAATATCTCAAGAATGGAAAAGCAAGCATCCCATGTACTCAGTACTAATCTGAAACTAGTAGATAAAAAACTACAGGCCCGCATGAGAGAAAAACATAGTTAAATTCAGGAATGGTGGGGTAGGAGGAGCAGCTCAGTAAGTTACCACCTACTGGGTACAATGTAGGGTACGCAGCCCACTTCCTGGGTGGACTTTACTTTATAAAGGCAAATAATGTACCCTCATATTAAACTTGAAATTTAAAAATAAAGGAGGGAGGCTTGGCGCCTGTGGCTCAATTGGCTAAGGCACCAGCCACATACACCTAAGGTGGCAGGTTCGAATCCCCAGCCCAGGCCCGCCAAACAACAATGACAGCTGCAACCAAAAAATGGCCAGGCATTGTGGTGGGTGCCTGTGGTCCCAGCTACTTGGGAGGCGGAGGCAGGAGACTCGCTTGAGCCCAGAAGTTGGAGGTTGCTGTGAGTTGTGATGCCATGGCACTCTACCCAGAGGGATAGCTTGAGGCTCCATCTCAAAAAAATAAAAAATAAATAAATAAATAAAGGAGGGATTTAAGGTAGCGGTTCTCAACCTGTATTTTAACAATGAAAATACATTGCGGCATTAGGAAGGTTGAGAACCACTGATTTAAGGGATAGCATGACAACTGGGGTGATAGTGAGAACTCAGTCAACCTCAGTGACTAGAATGCTTGGAAATCTCTTGTTAGAGAATTTAATACATCAGCCCTTAAATGTCAAAAAAGAAGAAAGGTTTATATTTTTAGCCCCTGGGTCATCCTGGACATTAAAGAGGATCATCTGATCAGTGGAAAAGTTTTGGTAAACCAAAACTTCGTCTCCCTGAAAATCCTGAACGCGAAGGTTGGTTAGAAATCTGAAAAATGGTGTTTTCCATGTTTACCTTGGTGTAGATTCTATAGTAAATGACTGGCTGATTTAGGATTTGTAAAGCTAAGAAATACAGGGAAAAGTTCATTCTGTTTCCTAGGAATTCTGCTCCTAGAGTCTCCTCTTAGAAATCTTGATAGTCTTATCTGAAATTCCTTCTTTTGAATCAATTGCATTCAGAAAAATAGAGAGTTCTAAAAGAACAAGGACAGCCTGGATGTAATTCATGAGGGAATGGTCAAGGCCTGCGCATGGGGGACACCCCACGCTCTGTGCTCACTGTCTCAGCTCGTCTGTCTGCACGTTTATAAGACATTGATTAGCCTGAAGCTTTGGGAAGTGAAGTGACTCATTCCAGGTCCCCCAGTGACGAGTCAGGACTCTGACCAAGATCTGTGTAACTCCAGAGAAAAAGGTATTTTCCCAACATGAACAAAAGGCTACGGAGCACTCAGGGCTCAGGACTGAGGACTTGGCAGTGAACAGAGGGCGGATACTTGCCTTTGAGGAGTCTCCTTTCTAGGGGCTCCCAGAGCATCATTTGGGATATTTCAAATATTTAGGGCAATTGAAGATATCTTTTAAATGTCTGGAGAAACACTGAGAAAGGAATGATGATGCTCTCAGAGCACTGAATTCCACAAGAAACCCCATCCAGAGGTATTTTTACACTTACTTTTCTAAGGTTCATTAACACTAAGGCAATTTTTTTCTTATTTCACAAATAGTGAAAGGCAGAGAGCCACTGGAAAGGGTCTGATTAGCGTCTCATTAAAGTTAACTCGTGAGTCACCTGCTGCTGCTCCAAGGCACCAGGACGCATCCTGCACCACTGGACACCAGGGTCCATGTTGGTGTTCACTTCTTGTGTCACATTTAATAAATGAAGTCATGGTCTCCACAGACACTCCATGTAGCTACAATTGTAACTCTTATTCTGGCCTTCCCTTTATTTTAAAACTTCCAAAGGCTCTGGAGAACAGTTTAGAGTGGGCCAAATTATAAAGGAAATTGGATTTAGCAAACCGTTCCTAAGATTCTCCAGTGTTCATTTATATAATTGAGCAGCGTAGAATTATTCTTGAATATCAAACAGAAACCTTTGTAGTCACATTTTTCCTTCTAAACATAGAATAAAAATCAACAAGGGATCATTGTCTTGAGATTGGCATCATAGTTGACCTAATGATTCAGGTAAGTGTCGACTCCAAAACAGAGTTGGGGAATCTACTGTGACCCACATAATACCAAGACACCATACACAGGGGTGAGAAAATTAGCAATTTTGACTGTACCCTTATACTGTCGACATTTTAACCAAGGCCAGTGTTATAGAAAACACCACCAACCAGGATGCTTTATACACTTATATTTATGGTTGCATTTTTTGTATCTATACATTCCTGCCATGCAAAGGAATAATAAATAATAAGGAGGAATTCTTTGCTCAAATCTCTGCTTCTCTGTGTCAGGATTCCCCCAACACCCCATCCTCTCTTCACAAACATGCATGAGCCCACACGGAGCAGAGACCAGATTTATAACTATAAATGGAAGTTACTGACCTGGATTTGGGTTTTATGGGGATAAAAGGGAGATTACATTCTGCACAAGGAACAGAAGACAGTGGGAAAGACAGAGAGAAGCAGAGAGAGTTCCCATATCAGGAAGGAGCGCAGGAGAATAACAGAAACTGGATCAAGGGGAGGGAAAGAAACTAACACTAGAAGGGAACAATACTGAGGAAGCTGTTCTCAGGAAATTGCCATGGATTGCTTTAAATCTTCCTTTTTCCCCAAAGCATTTAGCATCAAAGAACTCACATGAAGGTGTTTAAAAAAAGAAACCCTTGTTATGCCTAATTACTTGGCCTCCCAGATTGCTAGGATTACAGGCAGGAAACGGCCACTGCACCTGCAGGAAATGAATTTTTTTTTTTTTTTTGAGACAGTTTCAAGCTGTCCCCCTGGGTAGAGCATTATGGCATCATAGCTCACAGCAATATCCAATTGGGGCTCAAGCAATCTTCTTGCCTCAGTTTTTCTATTTTTAGTACAAATGGGGGGGTCTCACTTTTGCTCAGTCTGGTCTCAAACTCATGAGCTCAAGCAATCCACCTACCTCAGCCTCCCAGAATGCTGGGATTACAGGCATGAATCACCGTGCCCAGCCCAGGACACTAAATTGTAATAAAACAGAGTTAATCCATCATTATAGAGAAAGCATTTGTGGCTATACACGTTTGGAGAAGAAAAAGCAATTCAGATAAAGGGACTTTCTAAAGGGTTTTTGGGGGGCCTAAAAATAGTTTCTGAAATATGGTGTAAAGTTATACTCAGAAACTGTAGAGTTGGTTTTTAAATAAAGGTAAGTAGGAATGTCCTGCTTGGCCACTGCAGTGAGACTAATGTACATCCTGGCAGGTGTTCTTGGCCGGCCTCCTTTCAGGAGTGTGGGTTCCTGTGACTCGCTCTGGTAGGTGTGTGGCCTTTGGTCTGGACTGCCCATGCTGAATGTGCACCAGGATGGGGCTCTCCATGTGGTCTCCCTGGGTCATCCCACCTCACTTTTCAGACTTTGGTCACAGTCTCGGCAATGCTGCCTGGACTCTTCTAGGTGGACACTGCCTGTAAAGGAGCAGGTTTTATGACAGCACAGCAGTGTGGGTGGCTTTCCTGCTGGTGCTAAAGCTGTACCAGCAGAGCCCAGCAGTTCTCCATCAGGACAGACAGAACATCTCCCACTTGCAACTAGGAGGTTCTTCTCCAGTGATTGAGAAGAGGTGTTTAGGGTAGGCCAATTATTTGGGGGCGTTTAGGAGTGGCTAACCCAGCAGCTAGAACAGGGATGTCACTGGGGCAAGGAGAGGGACCAGATGGCATGTTGTCAGGGGTAACAGTCATTAAAGAAGGGAGGCAGGCAAATGCCATAGGCACAATAAAAACAAATCAGGTGGTTGTCCTGGAAGCACAGGGCATGGGACAACAAGGAACCAAAGTAGGAAGATAGTAGAGATCCAGGCAGCAGTCAGCACCAGAAGATATGGAAGAAGATTACCAAAGTAGGTGGAAGGTTTAGGGGGCACAGCAGTACCCTGATATGGGCAGTGGAATACAAACTTCAAGTTGGAGGTCAGATGCAGTGGCTCTTTTAATCCTAGCACTCTGGGAGGCTGAGGCAGGAAGATCCCTTTTGCTGTGGAGTTTGAGACTAGCCTGAACAAGAGTGAGACTTCATCTCTCCTAAAAATGGAAAAATTAGCTAGGTGTTGGAGTGGGTGGCTGTATCCTAGCTATTTGGGAGGCTGAGGCAGGAGGATGTCTTGAACCCAGGTGCTTGAGGTTTGCTGTGAGTTAGGCTAATGCCACAGCCCTCTAGCTTGGGTGACAGAGTGAGATGCTATCTCAAAAAAAAAAAAATTGAGTTGGAGCACTGGCATAAGGTAAGGAAGGCTGAAATCGATGGGCAGCCTGCTAACCTAGTGTTCAAGAATGCGATCTCATTTAATCTCCACAATAGTCATGAAAAGTGAGAATTATCCCCAACTATAGGTGAGAAAACTGAGGTTCCAAGAATCTATCTAGTTTTGCAAAAATCACATTCATAGGCTTCAGCAAAGGCAACTACAATGGATCAGGCTGAAGGGCTGACAGTTGTGGACAATGTAGTCACTCAGTTCAACATCTATGAAGATTTCCTCAACTCCCAGATCACTACAGTGGACTTGTGCTACCTGGAGGATGAAAGCTTAGCCTGCCAGTTGGTGGAGCTAGGATATCAAGAGACTGAAGAGATAGTCAAAAGGGAATATTTCAAAGCGAGGAAAGCATCTATAGAGATTGCAAGGCTGGCTGAAAGAACTCAGAAAAAGACACTACCAAGTGCTGGTAACTTGCAGATAACTTTCTGAAGGCCCTGCATTGAGAGAAGAAATTGCAGTTGGTGAGTGAGCTCCATGGTCTTCATTCGGGACAGAAATGCTCATGGTCAGGAGGTGTCGGGATACATTGACTACAGGCTGAAGACCACAGGTTTTGAAATCTACTTCAACAGGAAAAAGACTTCTCCCAAGGCCCACGGATATGAGCTTTTATAATTGGGACAATCATATTGCTCTTTGTAATTCAACTCCCAACTATCAAATGATTTCTGATAATCTGGAAGGCTTATTTTTCAAATACAAAAGAGACTGAAAAATTCTCAATGCGGACACAAAGGCACAACCAGGTGACAGCTCTACAAGAACACCTATCGAGACAGAACTCTACATTCAAGCTGCCATTTTTGACCATGTTTCCAGAAAGAAGACTTACGTACCAACATGTTGGATGGCTTCCTAATGGTTTAGCAAATATGGTTTAGCTAAATTTAACTAAATTCTGTAGACAGAAGCAAATTAGAATAATAAATGAGTCTTGTAGCTGGAAGGCAATTTAGAATAATAAAAGTAAATAAAGAAAGTATAGGCATAAGGCTTATGTACCTCTGGCCAAAAAAGCTGTTTGAGAGCAAGCAGGAAAAGACTTTGTGCAGGCATACTTGTGAGAAACTGAGGCAGAATCCCATATGGCCAGGTTGGTTGTGGGCGTAAAACCTCCCTGACCTAAGGTCAGCCTGGTGGGTTGTGGGTGTAAAACCCCTCTGACTTAAGGCTCACATGGGAGTGGAAGTTTGCAAACAAGTTTTCTGTATATCTTAGAAATTTCTTAATTATGCCTTGCTTAAAATTGAAGTAACTACCTCCAAACAGTGAGGCCAGCAGGGCAGGTATTCAATCCACCTACCTCCTCCAAGCCTCAGGCTTCATCAGATAAGAACAAAAGAAGTAATAGCTGACAACATGTTCTCCATTAAGTTATGTTAAAAGGATTATATTTAAAAGGATTATGTTAGATAAAGTGATATGTAGATTACTAGGGAGGAGCTACTCACAGAATACTCATAAGATGTTTATTCATGAGATGGATTATGGATTGTAACCAATATTAATGAAGTCATTGATGTACAGTGCACATGTGCATTAGGATTGTAATGAATATTAATGAGGTACAGTGTGCATGTACACAATGGACTATATAAACCAAGAGTAAAGAAATCAACTTGCCATTCACCACAAGAGAGCAGCGGCCCCTGGCTATGTAATAAGCAAGGAGATAAATAAAGTCGTCAAATGCCTGAGAGAGCTGTGAACCCCTTTATTTAAACATTAAATTTCAATATACAGGTTTATTCTCTGCGACATCACTTTTCCACGAGACCCTAAAGGCAACAGAAGAAAGAAAACTGTGAAAAAAAAAAATCATACACATAACATGTGGGGTGGTCAGAATAATTTGAACTCAGGAAGTTCTGACTCCAAAGACGCCATTGCTATATTCACAGTGCCATTTGCCATTATTCGTATTTATTTAATGCCAAATGTTTGAGAACACAGCGCCCAAAGCATATTTCTCCTCATGCCATTAAATTTTTCCCCTTTAAATTATATTGTGTCATAAATTTAATTTATGAGACTTTAAAAATGTAGTCTAAATTTGCTTCCAGTGGCCACAGGAGGGGCAGCCAAGAGGAAAGCAGGGTGCTGGATATACCTGAACCCCTCTCTCTGAGGATGAGGGTACACCAAAAGCAGAGACCAAAACTGGGAGGATGGGGCCAGAGAGTGTTTGGTGAGCTCAGACTGGATGCAGAAGACTGGAGTCCCCAGGTGATGTTTCTGCAGCCTTCCCTGGCACCTCAGAGGCAGCAGACAGCTCTAGCAAAGTACAGCTCCAGATCTTAGGAGCTGTGAGAAACAAACATCAACATACAGGTATTTTTCTGGTTCTCAATATTTATTGTTAATTGTCTTTATTTTTAAAAATTTATACTTTGGTTTGGCGCCTGTGGCTCAATCGGCTAGGGCGCCAGCCACGTACACCTAAGGTGGCGGGTTCGAATCCCCAGCCCGGACCTGCCAGACAACAATGATGGCTGCAACCAAAGAATGGCCGGGCGTTGTGGTGGGCGCCTGTGGTCCCAGCTACTTGGGAGGCGGAGACAGGAGACTCTCTTGAGCCCAGGAGTTGGAGGTTGCTATAAGCTGTGATGCCATGGCACTCTACCCAGGGGGATAGCTTTAGGCTCCATATCAAAAAAAAAAAAAAAAAAAAAAAAAAAATTTATACTTTATGTTTAAGAAAACTGAAAATAATTTAAATGACAGTCATTTATTATTCCTCCTAAATGTTATCTTTCTAATAAAAATATTTCCAAATAGAGAGTGGTCACTATATATCCCTCTGCCTTTGACAACAGGGAACACTGGAAGGTTCAGGCAAAGTAATTTTTTAAAGACTGAAGTCTATTTGTTGTTTCACAGCACCACCTGGTGGATTAATTAACAATAGCCGTACAGAGTGAAAGCCAATCCTAAGACCAACTCTGAAACAATACCTATGATGCTGATTCCTTCTCTTTTCTTCTCCCTCTCCTTTAGGTCTCCTTCTTCTCTATGCCCCTCCCACTTTTCATTTCCTACCCAGCCCTTCCCTCCTTTCCATTCTGTTCACACCTGAAGCTTGTCCATACAAAGCTTGAATTTTATGAGCTTTTTAAGCATTTAAATATTAGCAAATTTTAAAAAAAGGCCTATAGCCCAGAAATGGCCCAGGGGTCAACCTCTGATTTAAAAGAGGTCGGATTATAGAATATGAGAAAAAAACAGTGTGAGGCTTGAATCCAGTATACACTGTGAGCAAGTTATTCTAACAGTATTACTGAATCCTTATAGTGGCTACAAAACTTGCTTGATTTAGTAAAAATCTAAGAGGTTTCCAGATTTCAAGTAGAAAGGCAAACACAGCTCAACCCAACCACACCATCAGTAACTGGATATAATTGATATCTATATAATACTACAATCACCTGCAGCAGAAGACACATTCTTTTCAAGTTTGCAAGAAACATTCACCAAGATAGACCACATTCTAGGCCATAAAATATACCTTACCAAATGTATTATTTATTTATTTTACTTTACCCAATTTATTTATGTATTTATTTATTTATTTTTGAGACAGAGCCTCAAGCCATCTCCCTGGGTAGAGTGCCATGGCATCACAGCTCACAGCAACCTCTAAGTCCCAGGCTCAAGCGAATTTCCTGCCTCAGCCTTCCAAGTAGCTGGGACCACAGGCACCTGCCGCAGTGCCTGGCTATTTTTTGGTTGCAGCTGTCATTGTTGTTTTGGTGGGCACAGGCTGGATTCGAACCCACCACCTTAGGTGTATGTGGCTGGTGCCTTAGCCATTTGAGCCACAGATGCCAAACCATACCCTACTCAATTTAAAAGTACTAGTATCATACAATATTTGTTTTCTACCACAATGGAATTAAACTAGAAGTCAA
>CAUYQV010164790.1:0-20691 GCA_963574575.1 Galagoides demidoff
GAAAGGCTGCTGGTCAGCTTTAGGTTTTGCTATGTCATTAACATTTCTCACTCAAAGCAGGCAAGGGATGGACAAACATTTGACTTTTGGCAGAGCTGATGCTGCTAGTTAGTCAGCAGAAAAGAGCTTTAGCCTGGGAACCGTGACCCAGGAACATGGGCCAAGTGGTCATGCCCTGCAGCTTGGCGCCTAGAGGGAACTGCAGAAAACAGGCTGGAGTCTATTGAAGGAAAGGTGAGACTCTTTTTTTTTTTTTGAGACAGAGCCTCAAGCTATCCTCCTAGGTAGAGTGCCATGGCATCACAGCTCACAGCAACCTCCAACTCCTGGGCTCAAGCGAGTCTCCTGCCTCCGCCTCCCAAGTAGCTGGGACCACAGGCGCCCACCACAACGCCCGGCCATTTCTTTGGTTGCAGCCATCATTGTTGTTTGGCGGGCCCGGGCTGGGGATTCGAACCCGCCACCTTGGGTGTACGTGGCTGGCACCTTAGCAGATTGAGCCACAGGCGCAGAGCCAATTCTGCCTTTCTTTATGAAAAAAATCCCACATGTATAAATTTATATTAGGATCTCACACCATCATTTTAGCAATGTAAGCCAATTACTTATTTCTTGGTTGAAAAGCCAAGTTTACCAGCATATGGAAATCCTTTGGGGGGTAGAGAGAGGAATAAGGACACTGAGTATGAAAATTCCCAAGGTTTCCAGAGCCACCTGTTCATTGTATAAAGATCAACTCCAAGAGGACCACAGAGACACAGGCCCTCAACCCCCACTAAAAATACAGTTTCTAGGCATCTTTGTCCTGAGTTCAAGGGCCCTCAAAACTTCAGTATGAAACATTTATTCCTGAAAATCCTCCTGAAAAGTTATTTTAAAAGCAGCCACTCTAAGGTTGAGTCCCCTTTTGTATTTAATCTTATTTTCTTGGAGTGTTTCAAGTGTTTCAGTTTTATGCAAATCATTCTTTTAGGTGCCTTTGTCATCACAGGCATTTTCCTGCTCTGAAGCTAGCTTCTTTTGTTCCCCTTTACTCCAATGAATTCAGACTATCTCCTGGCTTTTGTTTCTCTACTGTAGTAAAACTCCACTGTGATGCAGCAGCAGACAATTTAAGTTAAGGTGACAATCATTGCAAAAAATAAAGCAGACTGCTTTCATAAACTCCTACCACATGACTAAATATGCCTCCTACAGCAGGGGGAGGGAAAAACACTGCCGTGTTCACTTTTAATTCAAAAAAAGATGACAAAGGAACTTGGAAGTAACAGGGGAAAGCAGCTGGCATTCACAGGGTAATACCTAACTTAATCTCCCTTAATGATGTCTATGGAATAGCGACTCTCAAAGTGTGGCCCAGAGATCCCAGTGGGTTTCTCAGATACTTTCAGAAGGTACAGGGGACTGAGTATTCAAGACACTGCAGGACTTGAAATATCACAACAGATTGAATGCAAAAGCAGCTATGAGAATCTAGCTGTCTTCTGTGGAGCCAGGCGTTAAAGAGATTTGCAAAAATGTAAAGAAATGCTACTCTTCATGCTAAAATTTCTTGTTTTGGAAAATAATTCTTTTTCATAAAAATTTATGATTTGGGTTAACCTGCTAAAATTTTACTAGTTATTTTTGATGAATTAATACTTTTAAAAATTTATTGGTTTCAATTTTTATAACAATACATATCAACAGATACAAGCCATATAAATAAAAGCTCTTCTTGGTCCTGTAAGTAATTTTAAAAGGGTAAAAGAGATCAGAGATTAAAAGGTTTGAAAACCACTACCATGGAGAGACCAGCAAACTATGTGTCCCTCTGGCCACATCTAACGTGACAGGTTTGTAAGTAATGTTGTATTCACACACACCAGCTACACTTGTTTACATGGATATACTATCTGCAAGCCAAATCCAGCCTGCCTGTTCATGTAAATAAAGTTTTATTGGAACACAGGCATGCTCATTCATTCAAATAGTGTCCCCATGACAGCTTTCCTCCTATGACGCAGAGCTGAGTAGCTGCAGTAGACATAATATGAACTGTAAAACCCAAATCACTTACAATCTGGCCTTTTACAGAAAGTTAGGAGGAGGAAGAGGATGATAAATAATCTTAACTAACCATCTCCAATGAACTGGACATGGAAATTTTACAGGAATCAAACTGTAGAGAAAAAGAAATAGCTTTCCTTCCCATATTAGGTTCATGGTCAAAGACCCTATAACAAAAGACAGATTAACAAGAGAAAAGCACACAAATGCATTAAACATAACTTTTAAGCAGCAAGAAAAGTTTGATAAGGAAATGAAAACCCTAAGAAACAGATAAACTTTAAAAGAATGAACAGTGGTAAAGAAATATGATTTAGTGGTAATGAACTGAGGGAAAATTAGTAAGGTATGTTTATATAGATTCTTCTGAATAACACCCTTGGTGTTGCAAGGGTGAACAGAATGTTCCCTCCCCTCTGAAGGTTTAAGTACACTGAAATAAACTGACAATAGCAGATGTACACAGGTGCTGTACAAAGTGTGAGACTCAAAGAATGGCCAAATGATTGAGGAGCGGGCAATAGGGGGCCATAGGCAATTTTTAAGGGTAGAAAATGAACTTTAAGGGTAATGAATGGACCCAAAGGACAGAACAACAGTTTGTATATGATTCTCTTTGGAAAATAATGGGACTAGATACTAGAAAGTGAGGGGCACCACAAACAGAGGCTATCTAATTATGCAGATAAAGTCTCCCAGATAATCTCTCAACACTGCCCTCTGAAGACATACAGACAAAGCTAGGCACAGTGGCTCAAGCCTGCCTGTACTTCTAGCACTTGGGAGGCCCAGTCGGTGGACTGCCTGAACAAGACCAGGCAGAACAAGAGCCAGACAGACCCTGTCTCTAAAAATAGCTGGGCATCATGGTGAGCACCTATAGTCCTAGCTACTCAGCAGGCTGAGGAAAGGATCACTTGAGCCCCAGAGTTTGAAGTTGCTCTGTGCCAGGGCACTCTACCGAGGGTGAGAAAGTGAGACTGTGCCTCAAAAGGAAAAAAAAGAACCGATAGGAAAAGTCTTTCTGGACATAGTGACTAATTTTAGGTTTTTCTCTGGCAGTTAATTTTTCCTGGTTATTTGATGAAATTCGGGGGGGGGGGTGTTTCTAAAACAAGTGTATTCCTTTTAGAAGAGAAAGTTTGAAAGTCCTTGGTCTGGGAGCAGCTTTTAAAGCCTTCCAATTTATTTTAATGTGAAAGTATTCAGCCTGCCAGAACACTGGACCTCGGGGGTACTGTTCTCTGAGCCCCAGCAGTATCTCTGGTCTTCAGTCTAAGGATGTGCTTTCCTCTGGGTTATGGGGAAGACACCTCTAAAGTGAGGCCTCATGACCAGCTTCAAGGGGGAAGGGTGAGGGAAAGGTGAGAGTGACTTTTCCCCTTCTGCTGTTTTCTTAAATGCTAAGATGCCATATTTGGGGGTAGCTGGTCTTGAACTCTATCTACGTCAACCTTCCAGTGGGCAAGGTGGCTCACACTCACAATCCCAGCTACTCTGAGGACTGAGGCAGGAGCATCTCTTGAGCCCAGGAATATGAGACCAGCAAGGGTTGACACAGTGTACTTGTTTTTGTTTTTTTGCACAATATTGTAATTAGAGATATTGTTGATTATATACAAACATCAGTTAATTTTGAGGTTAAAAATACTATAATAGATATACATTGTTTCTAATAAATACATCCCCTAATTAACTAATATAAAAGAGAATGAGTGAATGTGTTTGTTGGCAAAGAAGATGGAGTGGGACAGGAATTCAGGGATTTCCAATAACTTTGTAAGAAACTCCTGTCATCATCCCCAACATATGCAAGAAAAATTTAAAGCTCAGAAAGTTTAAGGGACTCTATCAGTGAAGAAGATGGTATTTAAATTTGTGTCTGACCCCAAGATCAGATATAACCCATCTGAAGCATGAAAAACACCCAACTCTTCAAAAACCCTTCTCACACTCTACCATATTCTGGCAAAAGGCAGAGAAAAAGATTTCTCCATTGACGAGAGCATAGGGCTCCAGGTGTTTCTACTGCAAAGACTAGTCTCAGGTCAGCTGCCTGCCGCTGTACCCACCAGAGCACCCAGACAAGAAAGTGTGTTCATGTCAGTGGGTAGAAAACACAAAACCACAGTAAAGACTCACATTAGAATTGAGAGTGTAGTTAGAAGATTTGTTAATTGATGTGCACTTGAGACTTATCAATCTGAAGCCCCTTACCACAACAATAAAAAGTAGTTAGTGTGACCCATAAGCATTGAGGGAATTTAAGAGTCCTACGCTTGCCTGAACTCATTGTATTTTCCAAGGAGATGTCTGACTTTCTTGAATTGCCAAAAATCAAAAAAGTTAAATCAAACCAAATTGTTAAATCTCCAATGAATGCCTAAAATGGGGGGAGGGGGGGAGCTGGGGTGGTAAAGCGGGATCCTTCAAGGTACTTCAGATAACCAGAGCTGACAAAGGAACAGAGAGATCCTCGGACAAAGGAACTCCTCAGAGGCAGAAAACTGAGAGCTAGAAACTACTGTTTTATGTAGCACGGCCTTTTACCATAACCCACCACCTATTTCAATATTCATAAGACATCAGGAAGCATCATGCCAAAGAAGGAATTTTTTAATTTTTTAAAAAATGTTGTTACTCTCTAACAAAAATCCAGACAGTTAGGGTACGCAGTAAAGAATAAGTCCTTTCTCCAGAAGAGACACTGGATAACGGTTCCTCCGTATCCTTCCAAAGACAATGTGTAAGAGACAGAGAGAAAAACAGAAGCAGAGAGAAAAATGCTCTTCTTTCCCACCATCCTAAACAAATAGAATACCATACAAATTCTGCATATGGCTTCTTTTCACTGAATATGTAAATGAAAAATCAATACATACAGTGTCCCCTTTTCTTGTAAATGGCTACATAATGCTCCGTGACACAAATGTTACAATTCAAAATTCCCCTCACTATGGATACTGAGGCTGTTTCAAGTTTTGTGGTATTCCAAAAGCTGCCGTACAGATTACCTTTGTACATGAACCTTGGTGCAGATACTCAAGTCTTTCCACAGAATAAATTCTCAGAGTGGGATTCCGCAATCAGAGGACATGCAGATTTGTACCTTTGTAGACACTGACAGATTCTCAACCAAATATATATTCCCACTGACACAGCTGTGGTCCAGTGGTAGGTGGTGATACCACCTACTAATAACATATTTTATCAAACATGTTCATCTTCACCAATCAACACAGATGAATAATGACATCTCACTGTAGTGTTAAAAAGTAAGAGGCTTTATAAAGCGTGTTTTATAATGTTCCCCTCCCAGCTACAGCCTTCGTGTGTGTGAGACTTCCCAGGGCTTTATGAACTGACCTCTTCCTACCTTTTGCCAGTTTCATCACTGTTAGAGCCTCAGCTCTTCCCTCAAGAATTAATTGGCATTTTTTGTGCTCTTCCCTCTACCTAAAATGCTGTTCCCTCTCTCTGAAATGGCAGGGTTGCTCCTCAAGCCCAGCTCAACACCATCTACTTTCAAAATCTTCTTCATTCTCCTCCACATACAGCCCAAGGTCAGATCTCATCATGTCCTCCTCTTCTCCCTCCTGACCCTTGGATCACACACCTTTTAATGCCTCTGTTCTGTAGCTCATACCTTTGTCCCTATTCCTGGAGTTTAGGGAACACCTTTCTACAGCAAGGACTCAGCTCTCTATAGGCGCTCACTAAGCCTAACCACCCAACAGGTGGAAAATGTTGCTGAATCTACTGGAAACTGGCTGATAGACACTATTGATACGAGCATGTATTCAATTATAACACATTTAACCACAAGAGTTCAGAATGTATTAGAAAAAAAGGAGGATTGAGCCAAGTTTACAGACACCTCATGGGTAATAAGTAGAATCATTTGAATTTTCTCTTACATAAAATATATTATTTCCCATCACAAAACCTAATGGGAACATAAAAATCATTTATTCTAACAAGTTTTGGACGGGTATTAAATTCCTAATTTCTCATCTATTAATCATTTATACATCTTGCTAAATAGTTGGACCTTAATATGATGCCTACCTCTCCATAAAAATGAAACATCTGATATAATGAATGGGCAAACTGCACTCTTAATATTCTTCCATTGTTAATCTTTTTTACATTTTTATTCCAAGGAATAGCAACCAATTAATAAAAATTCTTAGTTTCACATTACATCCAATTGCCATAAAAACAACTATTACTAATAGGGCTGGGAAGAGATTTTGAAGAAGAAAATGTACAATATACAAAAACAGTTTAATACACGTTTGCATAGATGTAACTACATTTTGCTATCAGTTCATCCATTTTGCTCATTTCCACCATATATCATGCAGTGATCACAGCTAATATTGATCAAACAACAGTGTGCCACAAACTATGACTCATGTCATTTTGGTACACTATTTTATTTAACACATCAATTTAATAAAATTAATTTGATAATTCACATTTCATAGCTGAAAAAAGACCTGACTAAAAGCTTAATGCAAGGATATATTTCTACTATGTTGAATAATGGAGACTTGAATACTGGTTTGTCCAAATCCATGGGGGATGCCAAGAAAAAGAACGTTATTTAGAAATTACGTGCAACATTGAACTCCTCAGCAAACTGTCACTAGTCACCACGCCTATTGAAGGACAGCGGACTCATTGAAGAGAAGCTGCGTTACACAGGAAGAAAATTCATTCCTTATCATACATTATTCACTATTTATCATCAGAATATACTAAAAACAATACCAATCAGAAATACAACCAGAAATAATCATTCTTTATCTTACCAAATGTACTCTCCACAACCTAAAATGCACTTATTTTACGCACATCCCCTTTCTGTCTTCCTATCAATAACTTCTCTATGAATCAGAAGTTTAAACCTAAGTCCTCTTTCCTTAACATGACTCTACTTATCAGGCCTTCAACAAGCCCCATATGCTTTAAAATATTACTGAAATACTTGATGCTACCATCTGTTCTTGGTGAGAACCAAAAAGGCCTCAGGGAAAGCACCGTCTACATTACAAACGTTTTGGGATATTTTTGAGAATTTGTACATCCATAGCACATAAATCTATTCTGATTGTGTGAGGACAGGATAACACATAGGTTTACACAAAATGCCAGGGTCATCCTTTGTGCCCTTCCACCCAATGCTGCCTGAGGGAACAGAGTTTCCTTCAAACCCTCTAGTCATTTTTCTAAGTAACTGCACAAAGTCATACACAGAGGATACAAACACATATTTGGGCTGGTCCTAACACTCATTTATAAGCACAAAGAGGATAATACTTCATTTTGCATACTGTTCTGCACTTTGCTTTTATCACCCACCAACATATTAAACATTTTTCCCATCACTCTACACAGACTTGAGGGTGCCTAATATCCCACTTGTCTGGTATGCTATATTTTAACCATTTCTCTACTGACAGATGACAGGGTTTTATTTTTCTATGTAAAAACAGACCAATTCTCTCCAAGAAAAATCAATTATGCTCTCGGAGCAGTTTCATCTGAGAGATGTAAAGAAACCTTAAGAAGACAGCTCTGAGATCTGAAACTGCCTAGCATTGAGTGGATCATCCATTAATTTCCTTGAAAAAAATCACTCTCTAGCAAAAGCCTGACACAAACTCAAAAGCCAACAGAGGGTTGCTGTTATTCAAAAAGCTTCGTTTCTGGCCAAATGCTTAGAAGGGCATTTCAAAGAGAAGAGGAGTGAACTCCCAGAAAGTTAGTTGCGTGGATGGCTTCGTCTTAGGATGTGGAATCTACAAATTGCAGGATCCTAACCTTAAGGGACAGTGATGAGGAGGAAAGACAAATCTGTCCCTTCCTAGCCTGCAGGGCAAAAGCACACTGTTTGGGGGACCCAGGCAGGTTTACTCATCCTGTCTCCTACTCTCTGCCGTATTTTATCTGCTTCGCATGTATCAGATATCCAGGAGAAAGAAAACAAGGCAGACAGCGCCCTGAAACAGCTGTTGTATACAACACATGTCCCTATCAAGCACGGGGACAATTAAGCAACTGACTTCTGTCCTGGAGAGAAGCCACCAATGAGCCACCTTGCAACAGAAACTCAGAAAGGGATCTGAAGCTGCCCGGAAGTGAGTCTTTGCCGTCTCCCCCTTTCTCCCTTCTCTGGGTTCGTGGCCCTGAAGAACCAGGAGAAGTGATAGAGACCAATTGCCCTGAGAATCACTGCATTTGCATTTCAGGCCATCTGCTGCATACAATGAGAGCTGATGACATTGTCACAACAAGTAAAGTCAGCTGCCTGGTTGGAGCTAACGCCAGAATGAAGTCTACCAAAGCTCTCCCCATCACCTAACCCAGGAGAGGACCTGGACAGTGCCCAGAAGAGGAAAAAAATGGAAGCAGAACAATAGCACCACACAATGAGACTTCACAGAAGGATGCCCCTGGATGAACTACTTACAGGACACCTCAGAGGAACACTGTTTCTAACTCCCCTAAACGGCACGAGCCAGAGAATTTTCAGAACACAAACTGCAATTCCGAAGCTTCCAGTATAAAATAAATGGCATCTAGTTAAACCTCGGTTTTTCTAATCAACTAATTTCCACAATGGGATAAACATGCTCTAAAAAGAGACAGGCTTCTTTTTGCCATCAGCATCCCCATCATCATCGTGATTATCACACCACTTGTCCTCTTCCATTTCTTAAAACAGTTACCCACCCCATCAATAAACATAAAAACTAGATTTCCAAATGCAACTTCACCTGAGCTACATAGAAATGCCCAGAGAGAAGGAGACCCAAAGCGATTCACAGCCGCCCTTGCCAGGGGAGCTTTGGCGCCTTAACTTCCAACACCACCACAATCCTCCACATCCAGTAATGGAAATCAAGTCTTCTCAGCTGGGCAGTCACATCAGCCTCTCCCTATGCCTCAGGTCCAGCTGCTCTAGTAGAGAATGGTGCCTATTTAAGGTTTCATTCAAAGTGAATGCCACACACCACAGTTTACTTTTGAAGTCACACCATCATAAATATGCATCCAATTTTATTAAAAATCCTTCTAGACTTTTCGTAATACCCAGAAAACAAAGTAATAGTGTTTGTGTGTGCACCCAGGTGTGAATATATACACATAGTTTCAGATGACAGGAGCAGTGATGTGACTCACTCCCCCAAACAGGTAATTCCAATTGTCAAATCACTTCTGGCTGGTATTTCTGTTACAGCACCCTCAAATACCAATTGCAAAGGATGTTTTTTCAGCTAGTAGTAAATACAGTTGTCATGTCATTCCTAAAACATAAAGAGGAATGGATTATTACAGTAAAAACAATTCTCAAATAGGAATCAGGATGGCTGGGCTAGGTAAGGCCTGATTCACCAGTGTCAGCTCCTTAACCAAGTAAGTACGGGTGCACCTCCAAACCTTATCAGCCTCTGCTCTCTCTGTCAAGTTAAAGGGCACACCAAACGTGTTAGGATATTTTATCTGGTGTGCTGAGGAAAGAGACAGGGCAGCCCACGAATGTGGCAAGTCTGACAAGGTCAAGCTGTACCCCCCACCCCATGGAAGCTTCTGCTTCCAACAAGGCTCACATAAGAGAAAAAAAAGAAGCTGGGATACAGCAATGTTTACCATTTACTAGGCAATGACCCAGAAACAGGAAAAGGATACAGAATTTAAAGTAGCAGCTGACAAGGGCACTAACAATTGAATTTTGCAAACACAAGCATTTGGTCTTTTGGTATGTAAAAAACAAGGGGTGGTGGGATGCTGGCTCCTTTCTTTAACTCCTAGCTGCGGGCATCCTGCTCAGTGAGGAGCCAGATTAGCCAGCTCCAATCCAGCGAAGAGCTCCGGAGCGGAGGGAAAGGCGAAGAGCCTCCCCCGCAGTGCAGCTAATCACCAACAAAGCTCAAGACCCGCTGTCACAGCTGGTGGGCTCTGAGTCTCAGGAAAAACAGAGGCGACCAAGGGACGAGCACCGCTGATGAGCTCTAGCTTTATCTAGCTCTGATTCCTCAAAGCTCCCCAGCTGGGATGACAAATGCCTGGATGCAGAGTCTAGGCTGCCCCTCAGTGACCTGTTACCTCAGTGGGTCAGCACCCAGGGTCACCCTCCCATACACCCTCCCATCTCCGCTTTCTGTTTTTGGCTAGAGGTCCACAACAATTTTCCAGGCCAACACCTATCTAAATCCTGGTCTCTATCTAATCCCCTGTAAATGATACAAATCTGGATGGAAAGACGTATTATCCTAAGAGAGGTCTCCCTGTCTTTCTCTCCCTCTCTGGACCTGGCAATCCTGGCAATGCACCATCCCTGACAGCCACCTCAACAGAGCCAAGGACTTAAGAAAGTGATGTCAGTCATATTCAGCAAGGCCAGACACCCCTGTGAATAGGCTGGGTGGGCACATATCCAAAACATATAATTACCGACTCAGCTAAGCAGCAGCTTGAAAAAACCAGGTACCCAATTCCGCTTCCAGAAACAGGTCTGAGCTTTCCCACACCCCTACCAACATAATGGCATGTGATTAAACTGTCTTGTTGTGTTAGCCCTTTAGCAGACGAAGAAACAAAAAAAGGCATTATCCCACCATAAAGCTGTCACCTTCAGAGGGCTAGTTAACAAATTGATTTCCCAGAAAAGGAGCAGGTATTGCTGCACTTTTATACACCACCCCCACAAGTGTTTCCCTGTGTGAATGCAATTGGCCTCTAAAGAGTTTCTCTGACATGTTAATAAAAAAAAAGATCTCGGGCGGCGCCTGTGATGCACAGGAGTAGAGCGCTGGCCCCACATACCACAGGTGGCGGCTTCAAACCGGGTCCCGGCCAAAAACTGCAAAAAAACAAGACCTCTATGACCAACAAAGCTATAAAGTCTGCCTTTACACTTTCCTAACTTGTCATTCTTTTTCATATTTTGGTATAAATAGAAAAACTCATTCATTTTCATACTTTTGAATAAATATAGAAGTTAATAGTTTTGTTTTCTTCTCAATTGCAATTATTTGGTTTGAGAGGAATAAAGAATATTAACCAGCAGGAGCACACATCTATAATCCCAGCTACTTGGGAGGCTGAGTTGAGAGGAAGGTTTGAGACCAGCCTGGGTAAGACACTGTCTCAAAAAAAAAAAACAAAAAAAAACAACTTTGTTTCCCCCCCCCACCAACCAGTAGTTTCCAAGAGGGTCTCAAAACCATGTTTAGTCAGGTCAGGATATGTCCTCCAATATGCAGCCCAAGAGTCTATTTATAACCTTGATAAATCTTTTTTGTTTTTTGTCCTTTGAGACAGTCTCACTTTGTTGCCCTCCGTAGAGTCCTATGATGTCATGGCTCACAGCAACCTCAAACTCTTAGGCTCAAGTGATCCTCTTGCCTGTGATCCTCCTGCTCAGCCTTCCAAGTAGGTGGGACAATAGGCACCCGCCAAAACACTCAGCTAGTTTTAGAGATGGGATCTGACTCTTGTAAGGTTGGTCTTCAACTCATTAGCTCAGGCAATCCACCTGCCTCGGCCTCCCAGAGCACTAGGATTATGGACATGAGCCATCACGCCTGTCCCTTGATAAATAGATTTAGAAGGTGCATTATCAGTAGGACGGCCGGGAAGAATTACTAAGCAGTGTTATACAAATAAATGCTGTCTGGTACCATGAATATCTCCACTGCAAATCCAAGTCTGTGGGTCCCCTAGACCAATCTGAGATTTCACTGAAGGCACCCTACCTCAAATTCCAATTAAGCCAGATAAGATTTTTCATGTTAAACTATTCCAAACATCTCCAAATTTGATGAAAACTTCCTAGGTCTTTTTTTCTCCACTGGAAATAAAAAGATGCTTTGCTTTATTTCAAGGTACAAGTAGTGTCTCCTGATAAGCTTTACATGATTCTCTTCTTCCTACTCCTAATGGCCAGTGCCTAATTTATTTTGGGGTAGTTGGTTTGGGAGATTTCCTTGCTGAATTTAATCCTCTGAACTGACAATGCATAGATGTATCATAAGTCAAAATCAAAGATGGAGGACGGTGCCTGTGGCTCAGTGGGTAGGGCGCTGGCCCCATATGCAGAGAGTGGTGGGTTCAAACACGGCCCTGGCCAAACTGCAACAAAAAAATAGCCAGGCATTGTGGCGGATGCCTGTAGTCCAAGCTACTCGGGAGGCTGATGCAAAAGAATCACCTAAACCCAAGAGCTGGAGGTTGCTGTGAGCTGTGACGCCATAGCACTCTACCGAGGGTGATAAAGTAAGTCTCTGTCTCTTTAAAAAAAAAAAAAAAAATCAAAGATGGAAAAGGATATTCTTCCCTCACCTCTTCCCAATACTTCAAGGCAACACCTACTACCACGAATGCTAATGATGATCCTGTGTCTTCCTCCCTCAAAGTAGCCTGATGTAAATATTGTTATACACCTTGCCTTCCCCCTTCCCCAATTAACAAGATATCTAGGGAAATACAGATTTAGATATACGAACAAACATATGTATCCGTTCACAGGGAGATGCTTCACTGATTGTAACAGCTGCACATATGCCGTTATTTAGCAAAGTGTAATTTATTAAACAGCCCCTATTAATGGGGCTGTCAGGTGGCTTCCAATCCGTTCCAAATCCAAACACTGTTGCAATGAATAACCTTGACGTAAGTCATTTTGCACCATGGACAAGTACATCTGTAGGGTAAGCACCTCAGGGCAGAGTTTGATCAAAGTATATATGATTGTGACGCACATGGACCTTCACAGAGGCTGTAGCACTTTAAAGTCCCCTCTACTGATGTCTAAGATTACTCATTTCCCCAGTCTCACCAACTATTCATGGCACAGGCCAGTTCTAAAAGGCCATGAATCCTGACACAGAGGATAGTGAGATGTATCAGAGGGCTAATGTGGACCACAATCTCTTTCCATCTATTCCCTGACTCCCAACAGTGTCTGCCACAAGATAGCTAAGCAATTAACATGATGGGCTCAGAGAACAGAAAGGGCTGTGGTCCCACCTCCCATCTCTTCTCTACAGCTCAGTTTCCTCATCCATCAAGAGGACGGTGAACGCTCAGCAAATGTTCACTATGGTGGCATTCCTACTCCCACTCCCATCAGAGGTAGCTAATCCTTCCAAGCTCAAATGAGAGATCATGGCACAAAGAGACCTGACATCGCTATCCGCCAGGCTGCCCTCCTCTGAGCCCACCTGTGTGCCAGCACTCAGTTACACAGACAAGGGCCACATTCTGGGGGCAGAGAGTAAGTGGATACATTTTTTATTGTAGTTGATATTAAAATGTGCTGTAAAGGAAATAAACGTGATAGCATGACAGAAATAAGATAGGACCGGGAATTCAATTTAAGACTACAAAGCAGCCCTGGGCACAATGTGGAGCTCCCTCGGGAAAGAACTTGCTGCTCAACTGCAGAAAGGCTTCAGGATCCAAGCAGCTTCTCAGTCAAGGTGAAGTTCTTCCCCAGCCAAGGGCAGTACTGGGTCGGGTACTGAGGTCCGCCTGTCTCTTCCCACGGGGTCAGATCTTCAGCAGGTTTGGGGGATCTCTCTGCCCAGTCCTGCTTCCTCTCACTGCTTGTGCCACAGACCTTAACCTGCAGTAACCCTATGAACTGCTAATTCTGTGTCTGCATGCTGAATTGACACAGATGAAATAGATCCCTGTTGGGACCATCAAATCAAAATCCCCTTCACCTCCCTGTTCAGACCTTCCTTTTTAAACAAGCTAACCTGCCATTCACAATAGTGCACTTGGGTAATCCTTCTCAATCCGTTTCAGCTTCCACTCACCAGGTTCCCTGTCTTGCACACCTCCTGGCTCCACTGATAACTTCAAAATCTCAATTAAGCACAGACACCTTGCCCAATTCTTGACATGAATTGTCTCACATAATCCTCATGGCAGGTACTCTTGTACTTGAGAGAGAAGGAGAAGAGAGAGGGAGAAAAGGAAGCGGGGAGGCGGAGAGTCATCTTTAGGAGACTAGACTTAAATAACTTGTCCCAAGGTCAGCCAAGGGCAGGGAAGAGACTCACACCTAGGGGCCTCTGGTGACAAAGATCAGGGTCATCTTCACTGGTTCTTTTAAAACTTATCTCCCAAACTCACCTACTTCAGGAAGTCTTCCCCAGTAAACTATAAATCTCAGATCCTCAAGCCCCTTGGAATCTTACAGGCAAGTTTTAATCTCTATTAATCCACATTTGCTGATTCTTGGTTTTGAAATGGTTCTAAACTATATCACATGGTTGGGTTTTGGCTCACAACCTAAGCTGTCAATGCCCCCAGGATCGGAGGCCGCCACTTTTATGACTTTTGTGTTGTCCACAGTACCAAGACAAAAACAACCACACGGGGTTTAGGAGGTCTCGTCACATGTCGAGACAGAGCCCCTCTGGGCTTGGACATGTTCTGTCTCTTTCTCCAAGTATCACTGCAGTGTGCCAAATACTGGCTCCCAGAAAACCCACACGGAAATGACTACATTTTTGAAAAGGGCTGTAAATGCTCCAAACCCAAAAAATGCCAAAAGGAAAAGCTAAATGTACACATTCACCTTGAAAGAACAGGCAACCACCCCCTAAAAGGACACATACAGACACTCCAACAACACACCCTGGAGGAGAGGTGGACAACAGTGTGCAGACATGGAACCAGAGCAAGGAAACCCCCACAACACACACCCCCCTGGGAACCACCTAACAACTCAGGGCAGAACATCTGTCTGAACTGCTCTTAAAAACACAAAAAATATCTCTGACTGCCTTAAGGAAACACAAGGGAAAACAGTGGAGGCACGACTTTCTCATAGCTGTTCTGTCTACAGGGAACCACAAACCAGCGTACAACTGGTTGCCATGCTTTCTGGAACCACAAGTCGCTCTGTCTAAAGCTGCTGTATCCAAACCTTTACCCATTTCTAAATGTTACCAATATAGCAACACATTCTAATCACAGCCCTAAGATAATAATCACATAATTTCTACTTTCTGCATAAAGGCTATTATTAAATGCCTAGACTCAAATGGGAAGTCTCCTTTATAACTAAATTTACCCAATTCTTTTTTAAAGTTGGGTTTATTTGCTCTGCTGCCAATGCCGAAGTATTAGCCTCAAGTCTTCCACCAATGTTTTTCAGGAAGGCTTCCAATATTCAAGTGAGGGTTAAGTCATTAAGTCGAGAGAGAGCTCGAGTGCAGAGAGAACTAAATATAACAGAGGGAAGAAAGAACACTGTGTCCCATGAAGAGCAAAACAATTCAAAGGGATTTCCAGTTTAGTTTGGCTCCCAAAACCATGGTTTTACAAAACGCCACAAACTCAAAAGTACTCCAGAGACAGCCAAGTAACCCCGAGGGTGACAGAGCTGTTAAGTGTCATTTGCAGAGGAGAATTTGGATGCTTGGTTAACCAACAGTACGGGAACCACATATTTCCTAAATGGGAGATTGAGGGGGGTGGTGGGGAGGATACATCCTTGACTTGGAATTGAAAACTGCAGTTCCACGGAGAACTGACTACTATTTCTAGGCCAATCCATAGCAACAGCTGTTACCACTACCTCATTTACATGTGACCCATTCAGAAAACTGTCCTGAGTGACTGATACCGTTCTGGCTGTTGCAGGCCTTGCCCAGGGTTTCCAGGTTGGGACTACTGTCAATTATCAGCCCAGCTGTCTTCAGCCATCCTGCTGATCTTTATAGCCTAACTTTTGCAATGCTGACTGCAAAGAGCAATGCAACTTTATGGAAAATAAAAACACCTCAATGGGTCCATAATGACCCACTTTTCAGCCCAGGTGTGACATCCCTGTAATTAGTCAGCAAGACACCTTGAGCTGTTAGGCCTAAAAACAAATCCATTTATCTACTACAGAAGAGCTGTTCATACCACATGGAAAATTAAGTAAGGAAGAGGGGGGTGGGGGAAGCTCGCCACTTAAAAACAATTTAGCTAATAGATCACATATGTTCAGCTTTGTCTTCTTCCTCCTGCCTTTTTCTGGTTTTAAATTTTATTACCCTGGGGCATTTGCACCAAACAGAATCTTCTTCGTTGCTTAGGAATTAATCCACCCCTACTGTCTATTCCTCATTTGAGTCATAATCCCCCGTTTGTGACATCACAATTAGCCACTTGTGGTGATGCTTATAATGTCATGAACAAAGGATTATGACTGGGAGTTGGAAACAAAACAGCAGGGGCACTAAATACCGAGAAGGAACATCCTTGGGAATCAAGAGTTGAAGGGTGAAAAAGAAAAAAAGGGTGGGGGAACAAAAGGACTGGGGAAGCTCTATGAGAACAGAACCAGTACAGGTTTCACCTGGTGAAATAAACTGGTAAATTCCAGTTACATTTTCCCTCACCCACCCACTGTACGAAAAACTTTTTTTTTACATTGGATAGTACCAAAAAATGATACTATTGATACATGGTTTATCCCATATAATGATCACTGTCACCATTTACCATCATCCTCTTTATAATTGTCTATGCAAATATTTCTTCCTAAACTATTTGAGAATATTTTGCAGAGATCATGAACCTTCAAACTCAAACACCTGACCTTCAACCCGAATACCTGAGTGAATTTCTTTGGACAAAGACATTCTCCCAAAAGTCAGGAGACACTGACAGACTATGACCTAATTTACAGTCTATATTTGCATTTCACCAATTATCCCCCAAATTTCTTTTATGTCATGTCATTACTAGGTCATGCTGTGATATTTAAGAAAATGAAGACAACATCGTTTTTCAACTTTCCTCCACGGTCAACATTGCTAACCCAGAATTCAGAATCTTAGAAAACTTAAATCCACTGCAAGAAAAATCATAATGGCTACCATTTATCTGGTGCACACCATAGGCCCAAATCAAACACTTTGCATCAATTATCTCATCTGAACCCCATAACAACTCCACAGGGCCTGAGTCCTTCTAATCCACATTTTATAGAGAAGGAATGAAAAACCACCGCCAAAGAATGAAGCATGTATTGGAAATACATCAAGGTGAACAGAACAGCCTGGTCCTCCTCCCCAGGACAATGCTTCCTCTGAAGAGCTGAATTCACGCTGGTCCTAGACGGCAATCTGACATGAATAGATTACAGAGATCCAGTCAACCTTCAGGACAAACTGAAAGCAGATCAATACTGCACTGTAAATGAAGACTGCAATTAAGAATGCAGATTGCAGGGTCAGGGCTGATTGTAATGTTTCAGCGTTTGATCATTACAGAATATTCCAATACACGTCTCGTGCCCTGAGCGAGTTTTATGGTTGGGTGTGCAATGGGCAGCTTCTCTGGCGTTATTAACTGCCTATTTAACAGATCCAGGAATGCCATTTATTCTAAACACAGAGTGGAGGTTTTAAAAGCTAGAAAAGAAGCTTTTCACAAGCTAAAAGCTTTTAGGACCGGATGGATCTTAAATCGCCTATTTCACAGAGACAGAAATGGCTCCAGGGAAGCTTGGATATCGTCACACATTTTTTTTTTTTGGCTTTTAGGAAAACATAAAGATGTAAGATTAACTAAACCTGACTCAAAACCAAAGCTGCTTGTGTAAACTGGTTGGGGAAAAGTGGAAAGGAACAAAAATTCACAACGTGAAAGCCAAGACCACATTTGAAAATAATGACTTCTATACAGCTTAGTTCCCACAGATAAGACAGACCCCCTGGCGTGCATGGCCTGTGCCATGTACAGATTCCCAATGCCCAGCAAATTACTGGGTGCCCGTCATTATTCTACTGCACACTGCGCCCTTAGGCAGCACCCCTACCACTCACCCCTGCACTACAACCTGATGATCAGAAACAGCTCTAGGAAAAGATTGCTCACCAGTGTAGCCTCCTGGCCTATACCAGAGGTGGGTTAGGCCCCTCCCTGCTTCATTTCCTGTTCTGCTGGTGTTTTCTGAAGGACACAATGGAGACCTTCATTGCAAAGCAGCCCACAGTCACTCACATATTTTCCCAGCTCCCCCCAGGTGGTTTTATAAATTTGAATAATTAACAACATGTTAAAATCAAAACTAAAAGCCCAAATGTCCAGCTTCTCTTGAAGCTCAATTGGGGCAATAGTATGCATATGCTCACTCAGGGTTGCAAAGATGGGGCCAGTGCCAGAGATGGGGCCCGCTCTCACCCCCATCTCCACCATACTCCTCTCCTCACCACCGTTCATGCCTCCTGCAACTTCACACTGCCTAGACCAGGATAGTAAGGGTGAAAGAGAGTAGTGTTAATAATCACACCAGGACAGGGTGGCCTTAACTGGACACATGGTCACTAGCTTGGGTTACCCGCTTTGGCCCTGGCTTCCACTCCCAGCATCAGGTGTGGCTTTGTTCTTTTCCAGCCCGGCTGCTTTGGTCTGCTGTGCTCATCAGTTTTGCTTTGGGATTGAGAGGGTAGAAAGTTTTAATGTCTAATTAGTAAATGGCTTAAGGGGACAATCAAAATCAAGAAGGAGAAAATGTTCTAGTACTGGGGCAGCTGAGGAAAAGTGGGACAAGTTGAAGGGGGCAAGGTGTCACGGATTTTCCTTCTACTTGGGATCACCCTTTACTTCCCACGGGGTTTAATTCTATTAAACCCTACAAACCTCTGACCCACTGAGGTTTTATTAGCTGGAATCTAATGAGGAGACTTTAAGATCACACAGTCAAAGTTCTTCACATATTTACTAGGATCACTCTGTGACTTACGAGCCTGTCTCGTGGTGGGAGTGTACCTATTAAGGAAAAACAATACAAAGTTCTCTGAAACTGAACGACTCCGGAGGAAGCGTGCATTCTGTCCTGATGCTGTCAAAATCTCCTTTTATAATGAACCAAAGGCGCTGTTGGGCTCCTTGCCAAATGTGGCAGCCATTAGTTTGAAAACAGTTTGAAATGCTCAAGCATTTTGGACTCATATAATCAAAATCAATTAATGTACCATTTGGGAGTTTGCATGGACATCCATCCCTGAGGCAACAAGCTTTTGAACTATCCAATTTGAGCATGGCACAATCTCGCAGGGTTTCTATCAGTGTCCCCAGTCACGTCAGCCTGGTGCCCTCCATGAATATTCTTTCCTTCCCCTAGACAAATAAAACTTAACTTAGGGATGATTGTCTTCATTGAAGGAAAAAATGAAAAGGCCATTATTCCAGAAAACCTTTTCAGGAAGAAAAAGGAAAAAAATGGTATCTAATACAGAGGTCTTTTGTGAGGGATGGAGGGCATTGGGAGGCACCCCAGAAAGTAAGGGTGATCAGCTGAGATCTAATCTAGGACTTCACTCGGTCAAGGAGAGTCGAGCCAGATAGAGTAGAGATTGTGTAACTGTCCACATATGAACCAGCATTTCTTCCCCTTTAGGCTTCCACAGATTGAGTGAGAACCCTGAGTGACGAGCACTATCTGTTTTGTGAGCCCCAAGTTAGTTTGGGTCAGAATAACACATTACTACTCACTACTTCTATGGGTGTACAGTGTGGGAAAGGTGCTATATTATACTTGGCACCCATCTTATCCACTTCAATCTTTACAGCAGCCTTCAGAAGTAGCCTCTATTATTCTCCCATTTTATAAGTGAGGAAATGAAGCCTAGACAAAGTAACTTGTTCAGATAAGGTCACACGGTTAGATACAGATTTTTGGACACAGTAGTTAACACATTTACTATCTTGGATCAAGACTACTGTAAATCTGGTCAGGCTCAGTGGCTCACACCTGCAATCCTAGCACCCTGGGAGGCTGAGGCAGGTGGACTGCTTGAGCTCAAGGAGTTCAAAACCAGCCTGAGCAAGACCAAGACCCTAGTCTCTAAAACTAGCCAGCCCTAGTGCAGGCACCTGTAAGTCCCAGCTACTCAGGAGGCTGAGGCAACAGGATTGCTTAGCTAAAAGGTCTGAGGTTGCTGTGAGCTATGATGACACGGCATTCTACCATGGGCAACAAGGTGAGAATCGGTCTCAAAAAAAAAAAAAAAAAATACATATATATATATAAACTCTGTAAATCAGGGATGAATTTTTTGGTAGATGTGTATTTAATTGTCAATTAGAGCATTTGCAAATGAAAGCCCTCGAAAATGGCCTGTAATCAATATCTGTCTTATCTATTGGTTATATGTTTAAAAGTTTCATTCCTGTCTGTGCCTCAGTACCTACATTTTGCTGACTTTCCCTTTTCTGTCCTTCTTCATTTGATTTGGAGCAAACCAAATTTCAAATGCACAGGGTTCCAGACTGGTGGAGTGGCTTGCTTACTTGATGTATTTCTCAAGTTAGTAATTTCTGAAAATCAGTAGCCCCTTTTGCTGCGCAGCATCTAGACCACAGGTCAGTTATAAAGAGTCCTTGTGGGCTCGGCGCCTGTGGCTCAATCGGCTAAGGCGCCAGCCACGTACACCTAAGGTGGCGGGTTCAAATCCCCAGCCCGGGCCCGCCAAGCAACAATGATGGCTGCAACCAAAAAATGGCTGGGCGTTGTGGCGGGTGCCTGTGGTCCCAGCTACTTGGGAGGTGGAGGCAGGAGACTCGCTTGAGCCCAGGAGTTGGAGGTTGCTATGAGCTGTGATGCCATGGCACTCT
>CAUYQV010164793.1:0-18226 GCA_963574575.1 Galagoides demidoff
CCTGTGGTCCCAGCTACTTGGGAGGCGGAGGCAGGAGACTCGCTTGAGCCCAGGAGTTGGAGGTTGCTATGAGCTGTGATGCCATGGCACTCTACCCAGGGGGATAGCTTAAGGCTCCGTCTCAAAAAAATCAAAAAAAATAAAAAAATTTTTTATCTCAAAGCAGTATACCACAATTTACAGTATCTTAACTAGGGACTTGTTCCAGGATATGCCTCTTTAAAGTCTATGAAAAATTTGTTCTCTAAATTGTAAATTAAAACCAGATTTAAAGAGAGATATATAACTACTTAAGAAAATAAACTTTTCTCTGTCACTAATGGTAATTTGCTGCTTATGTTTCCTAGAAGTATTGTTTCCAAAGATTTTAATTTTTTTTTTGAGACAGGGTCTTGCTCTGTTGCCCCAGTTAGAGTGCAGTGGCATCGTCATAGCTCACAGCAACCTCAAACTCCTGGGCTCAGGTGATCCTACTGCCTTAGCCTCCTGAGTTGCTGGGATTACAGGCACAGGCCACCACACTTAGCTAATTTTTGTACTTATTATAGACATGGCCTCTTGCTCTCACTAAAGCTGGTCTTGAACTCCTGGTTTCAACTAATCTTCCTGCCTTGGCCTCCCAGAGTTCTAAGACTATAGGCATGAGCTATCATGCCTGCTCACATTTTAATTTTTATCAGTCTTTGGTCTACTGGTTAAAAAAGATAATTGAGACAGCAAGAGAAGTGTTTGGAAATACGATTAAAACAAAAAGCTCCCTTGTCCTAACATACGTTTATATATGCATATATGGTTTATTGATCTATAGTTCCTTCTCATAAAAGACATGCTCTTTAAGAAGATGCTCAGTTGTAGAAAAGATATGACTTGAATGACCAGTACGACTGTATCCTTCCTTTCCCAATCATTGCTGTGTCTTATCAAAAGGTCGTTATGCTTTGATACAAGGCAGGCTTACTGTGGAATGATTGCATAAAAGGATTCCCAAAAGAAATGACTCTATTAGGCAGTATTTTGTATAGGACAAGGTATTCGGTGACCAAGAGTGTTGGCTCTGGAGCTATACTGCCCAGGTTTCAATCTATACTCTGTTATCCACTTATAAGCCCTTTCTGACAAATTTCCTAACCTCTGTGTATCACAGTGAGGACTTAATTCATAGGACTACCCATTCACAGCAGTGAAGTAAGAGTGTATACTTAGAAGATACATAGAATAGTGCCTGGCCCCAGGTAAGAAGTAAGTGTTGTGAATATTAATGACGTGGTTGAAGGTACTGTTCATCCTTCTATGGAATCCGCCAGTCTTTACGAACTGTCGAGGGATACAGGGACTTCAGCTTCAGAAGACCTGCAGGCACTGAAGCTCCCAGAGATCTGGTATGTGGCCATCATGATTTGTGGTCAGGTGTTTGAGTTTGCAAACATGGAAATGGTACCCTCTTAGTATTTCATAGGTGATTGATCATCAGTGGATGAATCCACAGTATCTAAATCCATAAGAGACAGTGAGCTGGCCCTAGAATCTTAGTGATTACGTATGAAGTTAACTGAACATGTTTGTTAATGGATCAGTACTTTCTATCCGTACTTAAGAGCACATGGGAAGTGGAGTATGTCGGGTAGTGAGCCAGGACAAGGCTGATAGTAGATCAGACTGGGTGACCAGTATGATTCCTTGGAAGAGTGTGAATGTACCCTGAGGCTTGATTTTCATCAATCTCAGAACTCAACCTTTAATTCTTTGTCATACACCCACAACACTGCTATGGCCTTCTTTTTTTTAATAAAGGAAGAATCACCCTCAATGAATCCCCAACAATAGAAAAATAAAATAAAAAATGTAAAATCTTCTCTGGAAAAAAAAAATAAATGAAGGAAGAATCATAGGGACATCTCCCCCCACCTCCCCAACATTCTCTTTTATCACAGATAAACAAAGTACTATGAAATTTTTTTTTTTTTTTTGAGACAGAGCCTCAAGCTGTCCCCCTGGGTAGAGTGCTGTGGCATCAGAGCTCACAGCAACCTCCAATTCCTGGCCTCAAGAGATTCTCCTGCCTTAGCCTCCCAAATGGCTGGGACCACAGGTACCTGCCACAATGCCTGGCTATTTTTTGGTTGCAGCCGTCATTGTTGTTTTGGCAGGCCTGGGCTGGATTCAAACCCTCCACCATAGGTGGATATAGCTGGCACCTTAGCCACTTGAGCCACAGGCATTGAGCCAAGTACTATGAATTAACTTAAAAATATGGCTCGGTGCCTGTGGCTCAATCGGCTAAGGCGCCAGCCATGTACACCTAAGGTGGCGGGTTTGAATCCCCAGCCCGGGCCCGCCAAACAACAATGATGGCTGCAACCAAAAAATGGCCGCGCGTTGTGGTGGGTGCCTGTGGTCCCAACTACTTGGGAGGCGGAGGCAGGAGACTTGCTTGAGCCCAGGAGTTGGAGGTTGCTATGAGCTGTGATGCCATAGCACTCTACCCAGGGGGATAGCTTGAGGCTCCGTCTCAAAAAAAAAAATAAAAAAATAAAAAAATAAAAATATAAACTTATGAACAATATTCCTATGTAAAATTGCGTGGATAATGGTCAGCTTGCTCATCTTACTCTGAAAGTTTGCTACTTGATTCAGGTTATTACATAAACTAAAGACCATTTTAGCTATTTTCATTTTAACCTTTAGACCTTTTAGCAGATTTTAAATAAAATGTCTGGATATTCTCTGCTAACAGTTTATATCACACGAATGCCCTCCACTTCTTCCTGTTTATCTCTGTCTCTTTTTCTCATGATCTGAGATTACTGTTGTGGTAAACATATTCACTTAGAAATTTTTAAAAACGCTGGTGCAGTGGCTCATGCCCATAATCCTAGCAATCTGAGAGGCCGAGGAGGGTGGGTTGCTTGAGTTCTATAAAAAAAAAAAGACAAACAAACAAAAAACACCAAACCTTTTATTTGCACTTATTGGCACCATAAAACTCACTCAACTCTCATGATCTGTTTTCACTGAGTTCAACTTCATCATTTTGCATTTTTTTAGACCTGTGCTGTCTAAGATGGTAGCCACTAGCCACATGTGGTTATTGAAATTTAGATTTATAATAATTTTAATAATTAAAAATGTCAGACACTCAGTTTCCCAGTCAAAGCACTTATGTTTCAAGAGCTCAGCTGCCTCTGGTGGCCTGTGACTATTGTACTAGACAGTGTAGAGCTAGAACATTTTTAATTTTTTTTTTTGGCCAGGGGTAGGTTTGAACCAGCTACCTCTGGTATATGGGGCTGGCGCCCTACTCCTTTGAGCCACAGGAGTCTCCCTAGAACATTTTTATCATTGCAATTCTATTGGACAGCACAATTCTTGACACTTTTATTTCCCTCCTAGAGATATAAAATTATCTCTGTAAGTTGATGGCCTCTCTAATTGACTGGGCCTGAAATTCAAAGAATAGCCAAGATGCTTCCCCTTTCTTTCATTCTTTTGGGAAATAATTTTGTTTTATCATTCATTTTGGGCAGAGTGTGAAATTATAATTTCTCAACAAGCTTGTTGGTGACTGTGACTTCCTTGCGAGAAAGCAGATGGGATGTGTAATTACAGCGCAGTATTATTTATTCAGTCATGAGGCATTCCGTTATAGCTATCATTGTATTCTCAGCGCCTTTTTTAATAAAAAATTACTATGATGCTGTGGGCTCTGTAGGAGAAACAAATGTTATGCCAAGTGTCTCTGCTCTCTGCCAAACGTTGGTATTTCTCCTCCGCTGGCAGCTGTTTAGACTGTGACTCTCACAGTCGCAGGCATCCCCTTTAAGCCTCTTGTGCCTCATCTCACCTTTTCCTCCTTAATGAACAGAAGATACGGCAAAATATGGAGGTGTTTTCTAAATCATCGAAGAAAGATTAATATTTAAACGGTATTTTCATGTACCCTACTCTTTTGAGACTTGTAGTCACTCTGTGGATATCACAACATACTTACACTTAACCCCGGTCTATTTATTCACATGCTTACACTATAATAAAATCAGCTTTATCAATATTGACACATTAGAGGTCTCTGATATTCTAAAATGGGAGGGAAATCATTTCTGAATGTGGTTGGTAGAGAAGGTAACTGGCTGGAATGTCAGGGAAGCTTCTGTAAGTGGTAAAGATGATCTTTAAGGCTGGGGTTCTCCCTGGTTCCCTGGGGGCCAACCAGGGAGCCTTATGAAAATAGGATGGGAACTGTGGACCCTCTCCCTGTAAAAATGCACTCCAAATCTTTTATACAATTTCAAGGGGAGAATGCACCCCCGGAGCCTGCTGATGGCTTCATCATCAAACCTTAGGTTTAGAACCTTCTTTCTAGACGTGAGTAGACAGTACACAGTTAAGGCCCACTGAGGCTGTAAGAATAAAAATAGTCTTCAGAGGCACTTTATTCCTTTCCAGGCATTTGTTGAGTACTTCCAAATCCCAGGTATTGTTCTTAGGTATAGAGATGGAGAATTAACATGGTCCTTTGCCTGGAGAAATCCATTCATCTATCGGACAAATATTGAGTGCAAACCATACCCAAGTGGGCATGACGATGGGGAGAAAGCAAAGATCAGGCACCAAGGCAGTCTGTAAGAGACAGCCAACTAACAACTAAGGATCTAAATCAAGCAGTGATAAGATCAGTGAAGAAAAATAAAGTGGGATGTGGTACGGAGAGTGACCCAGCTACTAAAGTCGACTCTAGGTCAGGGCAGGCCTTCCCAGTGGGGTCACATTCGAAAACACTTCAATGAAATGAAGGGTGTCCAGTGCAAATGTGAACATACCAGCTGGAGAACAGTATCTAAATCCTCAGCAAGGGGGCCAGGCGCTGTGGCTCACGCCTGTAATCCCAGCTCTCTGGGAGGCCGAGATGGGTGGATTGTCTGAGCTCACAGTTTCAAGACCAGCCTGAACTAGAACAAGACCCCCGTCTCTAAAAGTAGCTGGGTGTTGTGGCAGATGCCTGTAATCCCAGCTACATGGGAGGCTGAGGCAAGAGAATCGCTTAAGCCGAAGAGTTTGAGGTTTCTGTGAGCTGTGAGGATGCAGCACTCTACCTAGGGTGCCGTAGTGAGACTCTGTCTCAAGAAAAAACAACAAAAGAATTGGATTATGATTCACAACATCATTATCAATATTTATCAAGTTTAACAGTAAAGTTTATTGATCAGCTTACTGATCAATAAAGTTTACTATGTTTATTGATCCACTGTTATTGTTTTTATGTGTTGGTCCTCCCCAGTTTTGACTAGAGATTTTGCATGAGTAATTTGCTTAAGAGTGAATGGTTGATATACTTTTTGATTTTGTGAATGCCTGAACATAGGAATGATAACCCAGCCAGATATAAACTTCTAGGGTCATGATTCTTTTCCTTGAAGCTTTCTTAATTGTCCTCTGTAAAAAGTGAGAAAAGGTATAGGTCATTTTATCTTTCCGCACTATTCAGTATTGCTCCTGCTTTGTATTGTACATTTTCTTTTTGGTCAAGCTAATATTTTATCCATCAAAATTAAACATTTTAAACTGTCCCAGTGTTATTTTCCCCATTTGAATATTCTTCCTCCCTATCTTAATCTATCCCATTTTACCTATTCTTCATATCATTTCTGAAATTTTACCACCTCCACAGACCTTTCTGAATTTACCTCAGTTCAAATTAATTTGCCCTTCCTTATCACAGTATTTATGGTCTCTGCCATATGTTTTACACTTCATAGAAATCTTAGAATTTTATATCTGGAAGAGATATAAAATAATCCAGTTCCCTAATTTTTCAGATTAAAAAAGCCATGGTCGGGGAGACAATATGAGGTTTAGGGCATTGTGGGGCTACCTTTTAATACCAAATAAGGTGGTTCTCAAGCCCTGATCCCCAGGGTCTTTCAGAAGTCCTCTCTTAAGATTTCTGTGGATTTCCAGGACCTCCCTCTCTCCTGATCAGTATTGTAGCCAGCGTCCCAGCCCTTGCTCTTGGCTCTGCTACAGGGACCTTTTCTTACTGGGTCATGCCACTGGAAGCTCACCAGTGCCAGCAGCCTCATATATAAGGCAGACTTACTGAAAACTTGTCTCTGCAGAAAGAGTGTAAGAGGCTCGAGAATAAACATGACTTTTGTAACTCCTATAGCTTCTAGAATAGAGACAGACAAATAGCAACTTTAATTTGGATGTTAGACAATGTTGTTCTGAAATCCAACAAGCCGTTTCTCCTCCAGGGGAGTTTTTATTCTGGTTACGTCCTTTCCAGTCGTTCCTTACTACTGTCTTCTCTTTTCTCTTCACTCTTTCGACATCACCCAATTATGTTTCCTTATGTGGACTAATCTCTCTCTCCATTCTCTACCTAAAACTAACCATCACATTTTTAAAAATATCCCGTAACATAGTAAGATGTCCACATAGGAATAGCCAACAAAAAGGACAAGCGAAAGCTTTGAAATACAATTTTTTTCCTCTGTCATAAGCAGAACTCGCTCCTTTACCAGACTCTGGACATAGAAGAAAAAGCATATTATTTATTTTCTCCTTGCCCACAGAAAGCCTTTAGTGGTTATTTGTCATCGTTCATTTGAGTTACCCGTGAATTCCTGGGTCTCATGGTAGGACGCAGGTCTTCTCAGAGTCCTATACTTTTTATTTATACGATATTACTATTTTCCCTGTTCCAGATTTTTTTTTTTTGAGACGGAGCCTCAAGCTGTCCCCCTGGGTAGAGTGCCATGGCATCACAGCTCATAGCAACCTCCAAGTCTTGGGCTCAAGCGAGTCTCCTGCCTCCGCCTCCCAAGTAGCTGAGACCACAGGCACCCGCCACAATGCCCGGCCATTTTTTGGTTGCAGCCATCATTGTTGCTTGGCGGGCCCGAGCTGGGGATTCGAACCCGCCACCTTAGGTGTATGTGGCTGGTGCCTTAGCCGATTGAGCCACAGGCGCCGAGCCACCTGTTCCAGATTTTAATCCAGTTTAGCATCTTATATGCTCTTTTCTATTCCTCTTTCATTGTTTCACATATGCATTCCCTGCTTTTCTAGAATCTAGTGCTTGGAAAGCAGATACTGATTAGTGAGATGGTTAAGGCATCAAATACATGCAAGTGCTCAAGGATTCTTATGTACTGACTAAGAATTAGACTAATAAATGTTATTTACTGAATGTCTGTTATGTGCTAGACAAGGTGCAAAGTGCTGTACATAACCTGATCTTGAATCCTCTCCTTGATCCCCATTACACAGAAACCGACACTGACATTCAGGATGAGAAATTTGTTCAATTCCCTGAAGTTGAACTGAGAAACTAGATCTGTTAGGCTCCAAAACGTTCTGCTCTTCCCACCATACCCCAGGAATTCCAAGCCACCAGTGCTGACAGTTGCTTCTCAAACAATGATGTTTTTTAAAATAAAAATAATGTCCTTACAAGGAAGTGACCACATTCTTTCTGCAAGACTGCGTTCTCTTTAAGTTTGAAGATGCCATTCCTTTTTGATGTGCTTTTTAAAGCACGTATGTGAAGGTAATATTTTTCTTTCTGCCTTTCAGTTTGATCCATTAACAATCGAAAGCAAAAAAGCAGCGACCGTGGTGTTAATGCTTCAGTCTTCAGAAGAAGAAATTTTGGTTAAAGCATGTGAAGCCATTTATAAATTTGCATTAAAAGGTTTGGGGTTTTCCAGTTTATTTTTCTGCTTCCTCAGTTTCTTAAAATATTTACTACATAGTGAGCACTCTTCTCACTTGTCTTTTACTTACTTCCTGTCAGATGAATTATTTAAGATGACCAGAATATCATGCAAGGCTTCCCCTGAAAGTAACATGTGGCCCTAATGGTCTGACTTCATCTAGAGAAGTAATTTAATCACTGGGTAGAAAAGTCCCTTTGAAGATCTCATTGTAGCTTAAAAAGTTGTGAAGTGTCACAGAGCTCCCAGTGGTCAAAGCTGGAACAATATGAGCAAGAAAAGAAAGTCGTATTGGATTGTAACCCGAGTAGAAAATATATATCCAGGAGTCCATACCAATATGAATAAGTGATTGAATACATAAACAAGAGAAAAGACAAATGTCCCATGAAGAAAAATTCCAAATAGTTTATGTAGATACTTTGCTGTTAAGGAGGTAAAATATAACTTCTCACTGTTGAGGTGTGGGGTGTACCTAATGGCTCCTTTCCAAAGAGTACAATATATTGGCCTGCTGTGGTGGCTCATGCCTGCAATCCTGGTACTCTGGGAGACCGAGGTGGGTGGATGGCTTGAGCTCATGAGTTCATGATGAGCATGAGCAAGAGCGAGACCTCTATCTCTAAAAAATCAGTTGGGTGTTGTGGTGGGCACCTGTAGTCCCAGCTACTAGGGAGGCTGAGGCAAGAGGATTGCTTGAGCCCATGAATTTGAGGTTGCTGTGAGCTATGACGCCATGGCACTCTACCGAGGGCAACAAAGTAAGACTCTCTCTAAAAAGAAAAAAAAAGCCCAAAGAGTACTACAATATAGAAACGGGGGAAAGAATAAGTTTACAATGAGAGACCTGACAAATACTGCCTCCACTAGGTGATCAAATCAATAGCAGTGGTGACAGGTCATGTTGATAATAGGTGCCCTAGATACAATGTGATAAAAATGGTACTTTATATCTGTATTATTTTTTCCCCAAACTCATAACCCCAGTCTAATAATGATTTTAAAAAATCAGGCAAATCCCAACTCAGGGATATTCTACAAAATACCTGATAAATACTACTCAAAACTATCCTGGCTATCTAAAATGAAAGTCAGAGAAACTGTCTCAGCCAACAGGAGCTAAGGGGACATTATGACTAGCTGATATGGGAAACCTGGACAGGCTCCTGAACAGAAGGAAGATGTTAGGTTAAAACTAAGGAAACCCAAGTAACTGTGGACTTAATAATATATCAATACTGGTTCACTATTTGTAAAAAATGTACCATACTAATGTGGAATATTAATAATAGGGAAAACTGGATCTGGGCTACCTGGGAGTCTCTGCACTATCTTTATTATTTTTCTGTAAAACTAATATTGTTCAAAATTATGTTAATTAAGAATTTATTAACATTAAAAATCAGTTTCTATGGAAAGGTTTTTCATAGAGAATTCCCACCATAAGTGGGTAGTAGGAGTTCCTATATACCCCATCCCAGTTTGCCTTATTAGTATAATCTTTTATATTATATCACTACGGGTTCTATAGAGAAACTGAACAGTGGGTCATTTATAGATATATGTGAGGAGATTTACTATAGGTATTGGCTCATGTGATTACAGAGGCTGTAAAGTCCCAGGGTATGCCATCAGCAAGCTAGAAAACAGGAAAGCTAGGGGTGTAATTTGGTTGAGTCTAAAGGCCTGGGAACCAAAGCTCCTGGTCTAAGTCCTGGAGTCCTGAGGCCCCAAACAGAAAGGAGATAGATGTACCCAACCAAGAAGAGAGAATTTTCCTTTTTTCATCTTTTGTTCTATTAAGCCTTCAGCAAATTGGGAAGGGCACATATTCTACTGATTCAAATGCTAATCTCTTCTAGAAACACCTTCCAAGGCACATTCAGAAATAATCTTCTAACCAGCTTTCTGGGTATCCCTTAGCTCAGTCAAGGGATGTTTATATATGACATAAATTAATGTCAATTATTACATGTATATCGCATAAAAAGTCCTACTGAATCTACACAAATCTAGAACTCATTAATTATGCAAGTGTTCATTAAGTTCCTATTACATAATCAGCACTGGCACCAAGGATATAGGGCAGGCGAGAACAGGGCAGGCAGAGTGTCCATCCTCATAGGATAGGGAAGCAAAACAGAGGTCAGTAAGTAGCATGATGAACATAAAACAGGGTGAAGGGAGGTCAGAGAGACTTAGATGTGGGGGCAACATTCGACAGGGTGATCAGGAGAGACCCCTCCCAGGAGGTGCAGGGTGAGCTCAGAACTGGAGAAGAGATGAGACCAGCTTTGTAAGCACAGGGAGAAGAGGGAGCAGGAGATGTCCAGGCTACCTGTGCCTTCCCTTTCTTCTGAGGGAAATATGAGTAGAAGTCAAGAGGAACATGAAAGGCAAACAGCAAATAAATTTGAATGACATAGTGAAGAGTTTTGATAATGTCAGTGCTATCCCCACGTGATTTTATTTTACCTGTGGTGTCAGGTGAGGAAAATAAAGCGACCCTCCTTGAACTTGGAGCTGTGGAACCTTTAACTAAATTGCTTATCCATGAAGACAAAATTGTAAGAAGAAACGCTACTATGATATTTGGAATCATGGCTTCTAATAGTAAGTATGGATGTCTTAAAATAATCAAGTAATCTTGTGTAATATATTATCTTAACTTTCAAACTTAACGTTAAGGGATTTGTTTTAATTGTATTAAACTGACTTTAACAGGAAAGTTAAATCAGTGTAATGCAATACATGTGTGCTTTTGTATTTTAAGGACAGTTTTTAAAATATAAAAGTATATACAAATATATCCATGAAGAAAGTCCAAATATATCCATCCTCTCAGAGTTGGTGATGTAGTATGTTCCAGACTTAAAAGTTGGGAGATTAGTCATTTTCTCTCAAAAGTAAAATAGCTTTTTCCTTGAGTTAGTATGTTATTTACCTGCTTCTACTTCATATGAGCTTGGACAATTAAGTTTGCAAACACAGCCTAGAAAAAGTGCTACATATAACTCATCCTAGAGAAAGTGCCATATACCTCCTTGCTTAATATCACTGTAGTCACCTTGGAAGTACTTTCCCTGGAAAGCTATGCACTGATGCCAGTGCCTAGTCCAAGTTCTAGGATGAGTTTGCAAACTTAATTGTCTAAACTTGTATATGTATCATAGGTAATGAAGCCCAGAGTAAAGAGTTTTGATACATTGACTTTTTTTGAAATTGCAAACCACAATTTGCCAAAAATAAGTTTAGATACATATTTACTTTTTTAAAAAATTTTTTGAGACAGAGTCTCACTTTGTCGCCCTTGGTAGAGTAGTACAGCTCTCAGCTCTCAGCAACCTCAAACTCTTGGGGTCAAGTGATTCTCTTGTGTCATCCTCCCCAGTAGCTGGGACTACAGGCACTCACCACAATGCCTGGCTATTTTTTAGAGACAGGGTCTCGCTCTTGTTCAGGCTGGTCTCAAACTCATGAGCTCAGGTAATCCACTCGCCTTGGCCTCTCAAAGTGTTAGGATTACAGGCGTGAGCCACCATACCTGGTCCTTATATTCACTTTTTAAATGAGAGCTATTACTTGTTTGGAATATTTTCATATATTTAATATTACGTAATAGTTTTTGTTAAAATATGCTATTATATCTATTAGAATTTCACTTTGACTGGAAACCATGCCAATAAAGTCAGTCTCTGACTTAGGAACAGTGTATGTTTTCCTTGTTATTTCTGTATGTCATAATGGTAGATTTTGAGCCAACTGATAAAAGCTTTTCAACTTAATAATAAATTTCAAATGACACTGTTAGTGGTGACTAATTTCTAGCATGAACCTCAGGCTTCCAGGGTAAACATATCATTATCATGGTACATGGTGAAAATCATTCCATTCTCCCCATCTTACTGTAGTGTAAGTAAAATGCAAGCATAGATTCCTTCCCCTTCCCCTACTTCCACCACTTTTCCTGCACCACAGATAATGACAGTGAGGTCTCTTTATTCCGTAGTATCCAGCAGGGACGGTGGCATTAATGTCTTCAGAGACAGTTATGAATGCAGGAGGGTAGAGGAGAGGAAAGGGAGGTGTGTGCAAGTCTATGACATTACAACCTCAGTTCCAGAGCCTGTGCCTCACAGCACCTGCAATGCTGAGGGGCAGAGGGGGCTCTGTCGGGGCAGTTAGGGGAAGGCAGGAGCTCTGGGAATGTTTTATCTGGAGATGGCAGCAGGAGGAAGACAGTCATGGTGGGTGGATGTCCTACTAACTCAGATTATGGTAACAATCCTAGTTAACACTTATGTAGCACTCACACCGTGCCAGGCACTGTTCTAACTGCTATTAATATGTTGGATCATTTGATCCTAACAAACAGCTCTGTAAGCCAGATAGTATTATGATTTCCTTTACATTCAGGCAACTGAGGCATAGAGAAGTTGGATAAGGTGGTAATCATATAAATCATATTTATATCAAGGGCTGTCTATATAATAATTCCAGATTAGAGCCATATTGACTGTATAACTATAAAACAAAAACAGGGAAAATTTTTGGCCAAAAAAGGGGAGGATTTTTAAATTTCTTATGTTTTATAATGAATTTGAGAAACAAAGGTACTCTGTAATACCTCTTGTGGAACTCATGTTAAAAACAGGAAAGACACCTCAAAGGGTTCGGTGACTTGCCCCAAGTCATGCAGGTGGCTAATAGCGGAACTGAGGTCAGAGCCTGGCACCTTGGCATACCTGTCTAACCTCAATTAGACTGATATACCAATAGGACAAAAATGTGCTTTTGAAAAAGTCAATAAACTTATTTTTAAGCATTTTTAGCATTTGTAATATTCAAATGGAATGTAAACAATCATGTATTAGTTCACATAACCTGGATTGATTCTTATCTGCATTCCCTATCAGTTTTATTAAAATCAAAATTAAAAAAAAATGCTCCCAGCAAAACCAACCAACAAACAAAAATATTTATATAATAAACAAGGGTGGGGCACAGTAACTCAACTTTTGTAACTATGTTCTAGCTGTGCTTTGCACATTTATGGTTATTGTTCCCAGTGTTTTGGAAGGTACTAGGTATAGCTCAAGATCGAGGAGCACAGGTTAGGGTTTGTGTGGGGTCAGACTGACCTTGACCGAAACCTGTGCCCCACCACTTAAGGTGTGATTTTGAGCTTCAATTTTCTTACCCGTAAAATTAGATAATAATAATATTACCTATCTCATGAGGGAGTGTTCAATAGCTGTTGCCATTATGATTATTAATAAGCATTAATATTCTGTTTCTGCCTTTGTAGATGAGGTTAAAAAATTGTTAAGGGAGTTAGATGTCATGAGTGCTGTCATCGCCCAGCTGGCTCCTGAAGGTAACTCTGTGTCTCACATCTGTTTCAGAAAAAAAGGAACTGGTTTATTTTTTACATTTGATTAAATTACACATTGAAAATAGTTCACGAAAAAAAAAAAGAAAAAAAAAGAAAATAGTTCATGAACTATGAATTATAAATTGTCATTCAAATTTCTCAAACACAGCTCAATTTTGAGTTTATTAAAAAAAGATAAGCTCTAAGCAAGGTATGATTTGTAGAGTTATGGCTTTTCAAACATTTGAAGTAGCGGTTGAATAAGCATCTATCGTGCGGTGTTATTTATATTTGCTATACAGAAGAAATAGTTATCCACGAGTTTGCTAGTCTTTGCCTGGCAAACATGTCTGCAGAGTACACCAGCAAAACGCAAATATTTGAACACGGAGGACTAGAGCCTCTCATCAGGCTGCTGGGTAGCCCCGACCCGGATGTAAAGAAGAATTCTATTGAATGTATTTACAACTTGGTACAGGTAAGATTAATTTCTAAAAAGTGTTTTGACAAAATCTGACTACAGAATTTATTTTCCTGTTAAAAAGAAAAAGAGCTTTTAAAAACTCACCTGTTTTGTATCATCAGATCTTCTTGGCTTGTATAAATACCTCTCAATTTTAGCATTTAAAAAAAATTTTTTTTGACACAGAGTCTTACTATTGCACCCTCAGGAGAGTGCCGTGGAATAACAACTCACAGCAACTTCAAACTCTTGGGCTTAAGTGATTCTCTTGCCTCAGTCTCCCAAGCAACTGGGACTACAGGCACCCATCATAATGCCTGGCTTTTTTTTTGTTGATAGTTGTCATTGTTGTTTGGCAGGCCTCAGGCTGGGCTCGAACCCACCAGCCCCTGTGTATGGGGCCAGCACCCTAGCCACTGAGCTCTAGGCGTCAAGCCTCAATTTCCACATTTTAGAAAGTAATTGTCTCCCATGAAAAAGTATTTTAGAACTGTATTTCTACTTAAAAAAAAAAATAGAATGGCAAGCAAATTAAGGTGGGATTAGACTAGACAAAATGTACTTCTTCTGAAACAGGAAATCTAACATTCAAATTGATCACGGGCAGCTACATATTATCGATCTACCTGGTGATCTGAGCACACTGGATGTAATATATGCCCTAGTCAGTGTACCAAGATTTTGGATTAGACTCATTATTTATTGGTTTAAAAAACCTAGTAATTTGAGTATACTCAACAGAATCCAGTGTTTGCAATAGGAAGATGTTACCTCCCAGTGCTGTTTTCCTTTGTCAGAAACTGCCTGCCTTCCCCTCCCTCACAGGCTGTCCTCCCCCTGCAACCCTCCAACACGCACACCCTCCCACCCCCAGCAGCTTCCCTGACGCTCAGGGCGGCCTTCCCTGCTGCTTTTCCTGCTCAGGTTCCTTACCAATGACCACATGTGTTTGATAAGCTTTAGACTGAGCAGCTAAAAATACCAAAGTACTAACAAAGCACTACAAAGTACTTCAAACAGAGTGGCTTCAAATTATAGACAGTCACAGTGCTGGAGGCTAGAAGTCCAAGGTCAAGGTGTCAACCCAGGACACTGAGTAGAATCTTTCTTCCACCCGTGCCCAGACTCTGGTGATGGCCGTCAATCCTTGGCCTTGGCTTTTGACTGTCTCCTGATAATCTCTTGCTCTATCACCTCTCTTCTTATGAGGGTACCAGTCTTCTAAGGACACCATGAAGCGTCCACCCTAATCCGGGGCCATCACCTCATCTTAATAAAGTATATCTGCCAAGACCTTGTTTCCAGCAAGCTCACGTTCTGAGGCACTGGGGTTAGGACTCCAGCATATATTTTGTGGTGGTGAGAACACTGTTCGACCCATAACAAAAAGCAACCTACAACATTTATGTTTAAAGGAAGCTAAATAGTAGAGATCAGATGGAGGATGAGCAGGGTAAAGCTACATTGTAAGGGGCCTTTTCCACATTCAGTGCTATTTTATATTTACCACAGTTTGATTAAAGATGTCACGACTTAGGAGTCAGAGTTGGGAGTTTTTTTTATGGCTTCTTGGCTTGTTTTCTCTACTGCTTACTGATCCCGACCACCCACCTCCTCACTCTCACTCACACGGCATCATAGACACACATACAAAACCACTTGTCTAAACTAATGATGCTTTGATGTTGTAAATGTCTTAAATCAAGGTCACGTATCTGAACTAAACCTGTTATAGATTTGCATATACAGGGCCTGCCAGCAGCACTGCATGCAGAGAGGTACTTCATAAACAATCCATTTGAATGAAGATAATAAGGAATCAGTGCCATCATTTTATTTTATCAATACTATTTGAAACAGTATATCAGAGTGTGAAAGAATTCCATTATGCATAGATTTCATTGTAATGCTATTTATAGGAATAGGGATTTGCTAGACAATAAAGAAACAATGGATGTTGCCAAAGTTGTAGATTAGGTATGTTTCCTGTTTTGACAACATTTGTAGTGTTAAAATGAATATTTTTGTGTTCTCAGCTGAGAGTCTGCTTAGTTTTGTTTGTGAGTTATTTCGGAGGGGGACCTGTAATAAAAGATGGGAAAATTATAATATTTTCTTTGTTAGAAAATAGAATTTCTCCATTTTTAAGATTGGATTTTGCTTAAAATCGCTAATTTGATCCTTTGTGTTTCCTGGCAGGATTTTCAGTGTCGAATTACACTTCAAGAACTAAATGGAATCCCTCCTATATTGGAGCTCTTGAAGTCAGAATATCCAATAATTCAGTTGTTGGCTCTTAAAACCTTAGGTATTATTACAATCGATAAGGAGACCCGAGTCATGCTAAGGGACAATCAAGGACTGGACCACCTTCTTAAGATCCTGGAAACCAAGGTATTTTCAACATTCACTCACCTCTCTGAGGAAATGTATGTCTCATAAATGTTGTTATATAATGTGAATTGCAGAATGTTTTTAAAGGCTCGGCTCCTGTAGCTCAGCAGCTAGGGGCCACATACACTGGGGCTGGTGAGTTGGAACCCAGTCCAGGGCCTGCCAAATAACAATGAAAACTACAACAACAACCAAAAAAAATAGCTGGGTGTTGTGGTGGTTGCCTATAGTCTCAGCTACTTGGGAGGCTGAGGCAAGAGAATTGCTTAAGCCAGGAGTTTGAGGTTGCTATGAACTGTGATGGCACAGCACTCTACTGAGGGCGACATAGTGAGACTCTGTCTCAAAAAAAAAAAAAAAAAAGAATGTTTTTTAAAAGTGAGAGTTCATTATATTTAAGCGTGGTGTACTAAGTATAATGAATTAATTTGCTTATTGCCACATAATTTATCTGATTTAATCAGATTAATTATAGAGGCATTGTAAACTAATTTTATCTTCTGATTAAGAAGATTTAAGGTTTTTAAATTGTTGTCTCTGGTCTTCCTTCTAATTTCCTGAAACATTTAGAGGGAGTCAGTCTTTCAACCTTGGTCTATCATGACTTTTTCTGGGATAAAGCGAGAAGAGCATTGACCTTCTAGATACATCTTGATAAACATTCAAGCTAAATTTCCATATAGCTGCTAGTAAGTTCCTTAGGAATGAATTACATACTTTAGAATATGTATGCATTCGAGTATTTCCTGTTACAAAAATTAATCTAGCAATTTATTGAATACCATTTAATTGACTTGAAGCAATTCAGATAGCTTCTAAAGTACCTATCATCTTAAATGCATCAAGCAGGTTGCAGGTCTGTTGTTCTTACTTTAATATTTAGTAAATTAAATTTAATAACAGACATCTATTCTTGGTACCTCTTTGAAATTCAGGAGACAAGCATAGATTGAAGGAGTAACAAATTTGTATTAAGTTTCATACTTATTAAATCTTTTGTTTATTTTTTTTGAAATAGTCTCACTTTGTCACCCTCAGTAGAGTGTCATGATGTCATAGATCACAGCAAACTCAAACTTTTGGGCTCAAGTGATCCGCTTGCCTCAGCCTGCCGAGTAGCTGGGACTGCAGGTACCCACCACAATGCCTGGTATTTTTAGGGACGGGGTCTCGTTCTTGCTCAGGCTGGTCTCGAACCTGTGAGCTCAGGCAGTCCATCTGCCTTGGCCTCCCAAAGTGCTAGGAATACAGGCATGAGACACCACGCCTGGCTGCTTTACTTATTCAGTCTTTATATATTTTTTTCCCTATAAAACCAAACCTCAGAGCTTAATACACTGGGGAAAGTTAAGTACAATATGAAAGAACAGTAATGGCACAAGTGCATTCCCAGCCACGAAACCCACTTGCCTTTGACTTGTTGAACCCATATGTGATACCATATCATTACATTAGTGGTACACAGTTCTAATAGCACTATATAACAAATATTTAATCTGTTTTTAAAAATGGAAGCTGAAATGAGAGATGGGACTTAATTTGCCCTACGTCACATAGGTAGGATGTGATTAACCAGAGGGATGAACCTAGGTTTGTCTGGGATGTCACAGGACTCTCCCTTGCCTGATATTTCCCCTGTCTTTTAATCAGGAAAAGGGATGGAAACATCTACTAGGTGGGTAGGCATTATATGCATATGTCATATATGTGATTTTACTAAATTTGTTATTCTTGAAAGAACTGATAATATTTTCATTTTTGAAATGAAAAGAATGATCATCTCATTATACATATGATCAATAGAATAGAATTTTAATATCAGTCATATCAATCTTGTCTTATAAATGAGAAAAAGTGAGGCCCAGAGAATAACTTGAGGTTGAATAACTTGCCTATGGTCAGAACTAGGAACTAGATGAGAATTTTTTCTCAAAACACATTTACCTATATTCTAGTGGGAGAAATTTGAAGAATACAAAAAGATACCGAGGGTGAAATTAAAGTGCTTCTCTTATTCTCACCTAAGATTGAGTTGTTCTTTTTTTTTTTTTTTTTTTTGAGACGGAGCCTCAAGCTATCCCCCTGGGTAGAGTGCCATGGCATCACAGCTCAGCAACCACCAACTCCTGGGCTCAAGCAAGTCTCCTGCCTCCGCCTCCCAAGTAGCTGGGACCGCAGGCGCCCGCCATAATGCCCGGCCATTTTTTTGGTTGCAGCCATCATTGTTGTTTTGGCGGGCCTGGGCTGGGGATTCGAACCCACCACGTTAGGTGTACGTGG